>CAEGAF010019873.1:0-10284 GCA_903067075.1 Micropoecilia bifurca | reverse complement strand
CACACACACACACACACACACACACACACACACACACACACACACACACACACACACACACACACACACACACACCTGGGGAAAGGTTCACCGATACCCGGCGCTCGGCCTGAAATGGAGGCCCCTCTCCCTCTCCTCCATCTTGCTGGCAGGTCGATTGCTTGTGTTTCTGTTTGCCATCACAACCCAGTTACCTGAGGTCAATTTGGCTACGTTTTGAAATTTACTCCAGAAACATCAGAGTTCAAAAATCTGACCGCTTTACATTCAATACCTCATTAGACGTCGTGATATGTAAAGTTAAATTACTTAGTTCACAAAATAGAGTGAAGGCCTGGATTTATTTGGCTAAAACCTAAAGCAGAGGTTCCCAAACTGTGGGGCGCGCCCCTTAGGGGGGGCGCCGTGCCATTGCAGGGGGGCGCGGGGAGCCTCTGGATGGGAAAAAAAAAAATTGTATGCGCTGGGTTTTACCTTAGAATGGCCAAGTCTCTGTTATTCCTATGTCAGTTTGAACAGTAGAGGCTTCCACACTCCCATATCTGTGTCCTCTGTCACTTTTATCAGCAGTTAAAACTGTTTAATCCGTTGTTAACATGTGGTAACCTGTTTTTCCGAGCCGCCTTTAAACGCAACATGACGCTATGACACTAGCACTGAGTTTACACTTGAAGGAGACCAGCTGCTGCTGTAGAGATACACAGGTGTTAGAATCACGGCAGAAAACCAGCAAAACGCAAAGAACTTTTCCAGTTTTTCCCCCAAACTAACCGACTGAGTTGAGTGAAGCTGTTGGATGCAGGTAATGTAGCTAAAAGATGACTGGCTAATATTAATACAGCAGCTTAAGCTTGTTAACCAGTAGCTTGTAGGCTAGGTTGTTGTCTATGTTCAGATTCATTTTGCCCCCCTAAAAGTTGATCCCCCCCCAAACACACGTCATTCAACCAGACAGCTATTTGTAATCGATAGGGGGGCCCAGAAAATGTTTGGAAACCCTTAGATGTTCATCTGTTTTAGGGTCTCTGTCACTTTAAATCCAAATAAGCTGCTGCTGGCCACGCCCCCCAGCTCAACATTTACACTCAAGTGAAAATAACTGCAAACAGACGCGCAATTATACGTCTTAGAAAAGCAGAAGAGGAGCCTCCTGCACAACCAACAAAAATGATGCAGCAAGAGGTTTCTGAACTCAACAAAACACTTATCTGTTTCCAGCAGCCATTGTACAGATCATACAGCAATAAAACCAGCTGACAAAACATGCTAGGGTTGCTAGGTAACGGGCAGTGCCTGAGCAAAAGCATGTTGAAGTAGCGCTACTGTTACTTGAGCAAATTTTTGAAGACTCTTCATATTAAGTGTTAAAGCAGTTTCCATGAACTCATGTTGTTTAGTCACGTCTGTTATGTTATTTTCTTGTATTAAATAATAATAACTCTCAGCTTTGAGCCGTCATATTAATCAAAAATCAATCAATCTGTTTCAATACATTATAAATGAGTAGCAGCTGCACAGTGGCGCAGTTGGTAGAGCTGCTGCCTTGCAGCAAGAAGGTTCTGGGTTCGATTCCCAGCCCTGGTCTTTCTGCATGGAGTCTCCATGTTCTCCCTGTGCTTGGTGGGTTTTCTCTGGGTACACAGTAAAAATGCCAGTGTTGAATTAAAACCCAAAAGTGTCTATATGTGTCCAAGTCAGCTGGTGTTAAATTAACACTTTTGAAAGTGTTAAAGGATTGACATCCATTTTTTTGTTAAATTAACTTTGGTCTATAATTCTGAAATGGGTTTAAAAAAAGTTAAACTTTCCATTTCTGTGTATTGTTTTGAATATTTTCCACAGGATTTAATTGATATTGGCACAATTTGGGTCAATTATTTACTTTTTTAACACCACATTATGTTTTTTTATCAACACTACACTGGTGTTACTTTTAATGTATTTTAACACTAACACTGTTGTAAATGTTAATGTGACTCTGTGTTGTTGAATTTAACACCAGCTGACTTGGACACATATAGACACTATTGGGTGTTAATTCAACACTGACATTTTTACTGGGTTCTCCAGTTTCCTCCCACAGTCCAAAAACATGACTGTCAGGTTAATTGGCCTCTCCAAATTGTCCCTAGGTGTNTGTGTGTGTGTGTGTGTGTGTGTGTGTGTGTGTGTGTGTGTGTGTGTGTGTGTGTGTGTGTGTGTGTGTGTGTGTGTTTGTCCTGTGTTGCCCTGTGACAGACTGATGACCTGTCCAGGTGACCCCACCTCTCACCTGGAATGTCAGCTGGAGAGGAACCAGCAACCCTCCTGACCCACTAAGGGACAAGGATGTATAGAAAATGGATGGATGAGTAACATCTCTAAGTTTTAAAAATATGGGTTGGTATGGTTACAATATTCTTTCTTACTTTGGATCAACATAAATTTAAGGATTTGACCTTTAACCTTGGCCACAAACAGAAAAGCGGAGACAGATCATCTGCTGGCAGTAAATCTCATTCAGACATTAGAAATCTGCAGCAGGTTTCATATAAGAACAATGTGTGAGATTTCAGTGTTAGGATTAGACTTAATGTTGTCAGTTACACCTAGAAAACGGCTCAGTGATTTGCATAAATAAGTAGTTTAAACCTGGCCAAAAAATAAATAAATAAAACTCACGCAGCCACACAGATTCTCTGCCTCTGAAGCAGAGACTCACACGCGTCTGAAAAAACCCTGCAATGTTGCAAAGCTGCTGATTTTCTAATGAATAGTTTCATTGGCCATGGTGTGGATTAGTGTAAAGGGATTGGAGGGGAATATTTACATGCTTTTAATCATTTCTCAACTTTATATTTAGCGGCTTGACTTATCAGCCTCAATCTTCTCCCAGCTTGGAAAACAAACCAGTGAGTCGAGCGACGGCACAATCCCACGTTGGTCTGTCGCCTCTGACAACATCGTTAATGTTTAACATATTAAAATGTCTCCCAGAGCGAAGGATGAAAGACTTAAACACTTTAAAGGCTCGCGCCACGTCCCTCATCAAACATTTCCACACTGGCACTCAGAAGTTTAGCTCTGTTAAGAGAGAAGAGCAGAGACTTCATGGGGATATAGTATGAAATCCTAAGGCTTCACCAAATGTTCCTCCTCGGCTGGAAAAGCTGCGCTGCTAGTCGCTCATGATGGCCGATGAGCTGCGCTGTAAAAACTGTTGGGGTTACGTTTAGGTGAAATGGGGACAGTTTGGTTTGTTGTCCAAGCTGCAGATTTTCAGCCTTATTTGAAAAGCGAAGGACAGGAGTTTTTATGCGTATGGGATTTATTTAGACGGATGTTGTAACGGCGTTTCTCAGACCTGTTGAGTGTCAGATAAGGAAATGTGCCTGAATTACCAGTAAAAGTTAAAGATCTAAAGTATTTTCTTATTGTTGCTGTAGTAATTTATCACCAGTTTGATAGTCAATCAATCAAGTTTATTTTTTAGCACCTTTCACTAACAAGGCAGTTTAAAGTGCTTTACATCATAAAACACTAAAATGCATGAAAATGTTGATTAATTTTTAATTGATTATGTTTCAAAAGTAATTCTGAACAGCTGAGATGTAAAGGAACTCGGGGTTTCCGCCTTTTTACAGTTTTCTGGAAGTTTGTTCCAGATTTGTGGGAGGCAGATGGCAGTTTTACTCTGCAGAATAAATATCTAGATTTATTTATTTTTTTTATTATTGTTGATTCAATCAGTGTCGCTTCTGGCATCAAACAGTAAAAAAGGCTCTACAGCCTTCAATCTATTGCATTACTTATAAATTAGTGTAAGTTTGAACATGTAAGTGTGTATTAATGGTGTTTTTCTATAAATATTATTTTTTGCTGAAACCTTGACACTTTCTTAAGCTTGCTTTAGAAAATGTTTAACTAACCAGGAACTAACCTGTAATTAACCATAAACTAATCAGAGACTAACCTGTAACCAACCAGGAACTAACTTGTAATTAACCTGTAACTAACCTGCAATTAACCAGGAACTAACCTGTAATTAACCAGGAACTAACCTGTAACAAATCAGAAACTAACCTGTAACCAACCAGAAATTAACCTGTAACAAATCCGAAACTAACCTGTAATTATCCAGGAACTAACTTGAAATTAACCTGTAACTAACCAGGAATTAACCTGCAACAAATCAGAAACTAACCTGTAATTAGCCAGGAACTAACCTGTAATTAACCAGGAATTAACCTGTACTTAACCAGGAATTAACCTGTAACAAATCAGAAACTAACCTGTAATTAACCAGGAACTAACCACAAACTAATCAGAAACTAATCTGTAACAAATCAGAAACTAACTTGTAATTATCCAGGAACTAACCTGTAATTAACCAAAAACTAACCTGTAATTAACCAGGAACTAACCTGTAAGTAACCAGAAACTGACCTGTAACTAACCAGGAACCAACCAGGAACTAACCTGTAACTAACCAGGAACCAAACAGGAACTACTGTCACACTACGTTTCCATTTAATAGTCATGCACATTTCGAGTGAACTTCTAAAATATGGAAAAATTATAACATTTTTACTAAAAGGTAATTATGCCCTAAGAATGTGATGGTGTTGATGCAAACTGGGTCAGTCAGCCTGCATGTTGAAATGCATCTCAGGCCCCATGACTTGTCCTGAAGATGAAATCTCAGAACAACAGTTTCCTAAAATGAGTGGGAGGAAGTGCTGGGGATTTCTGCTGCTTTCGTGACTCAGGTTTTGATAAGGAACGACGGCTGGATGGTTGGATGGATGGATGAAAATATGGATGATGGATGGATGACACTTCAACTAGCACTTAATTGTGCTCTAACTTAAAGTTTGAATTATAGAAAATCTGACCCATCTGTCCTGATGAAGGATATGACACATCTTAAGACTTTTTAAGACCATTGCGGTTTAAATTTAAGACATCATAATGCAAATGTACAAAAGAGAAAATAATTCATAGAGTAGAAGTGTTGAGTTTCTGCACAGAATGAATGTGGCATCGAACAGATTGGCAACAGACATGAGCCAGTGGCAAAGATAAACATCATCCAGCCAGTTAGGGATAAATGTGCACTTACAAGCTAGATGCAAAAAGCTAGCTAATTAGCAAGGGTATGTTAGCAGCTAGTTAGCAGCAGCCTAAACAACTAGAATGCAACAACGTCTGCATACGACAGAAAAGTCCCATACGAGAAATAAACTAGCTAGCTAGAAAGGGTATGTTAGCAGCTAGTTAGCAGCAGCCTCAACCACCAGAATGCAACATCATCTGCATACGACAGAAAAGTCCCATACGAGAAATAAACCACACAGAAACTAAATGAAATAGTCTTAAAATCACTAAATGTAAGACTTGTGATTAACATACACATGTTCAACTAAGACATTTAAGGCCTTAATTTGAGATACATGAATTTAAGACTTTTTAAGGATGTGCAGACAGCCTGTAAGTCGTTTTACTGATATGCTACAGTTCATCCCAAATCAGCAAAATTATCTGAATTATGTTTTTGTTTGTTTGGTTGGTTAAAATATGTGATTAATGTTAAATCCTCTTGAGAGTATTTTTTGTATCAGGCTTTAATTTATCAAACTACAGGGGAAGCTGCTTTGGTAGCAGCAGCTTGTGAACCACACACGAACTCAGGCCTGCTTAAGATTGTCTTATCTGTGGTCCAGCTGAGCTCCAATCAGCAGTAGACGCTCGATGGCTTTAAAACCAGTTGCAGCCTGCTCTCTGCCTGTATGTTTGCCGTTGCTAACCTTCCTCTGAGACGCACACAGAGGATCCCCTCACCTGCTGCTGCAGGAGGAACGAACGTCAAAAACAGGCCTGTCATACCAAAACAGGAGGGTCTTATCGCGATCTGCGTTCTGCTGTTTTGATGAATGTTCGGATGTTTTTCCTGAAGCAGTTGGTGAGGTAAGTAGCCCACACGCATGCACTATGCAGCAAGGCGGAGGGGACTGGTTTGGCAGGTTTTTTTCCACTAGACTGGGACCAAACATGAAGTGCTTGCTCAGGAGCAGCTTGCACCATCGCCACCCGGCTCACACAGACTTTCTGGAAAGCCCAACATCTCAGGTGGCCTTTGTGTCTCCTTATCAGAGCGAATGTTGCTCAACAGGGGAACGTGAGGGCATGAAAATATGTGGCTGCTGAAAGTGACATACTGGGAATCAGAAAACCTTTCAACACGGCTCCTGATTGGTCAGATCATGATTTCTTAAATGATGGGTTATATCAAAATCCAGTGTTGTATAGTAACAAAGTAAAAAGACTTCACTACTTTACTAAGTATATTTTGGAGTACTTCATACTTTCCTCGAGTATACAGTATATGGTTCATGTCAGAAGCTGGTTCAGGTGTAAAGCAGGTTAAGTTAACCTTGTAGGCAAAGCCCCTCATTTTCTTAACCAAATGATGTTTATCTATTAGCAGGTTTAATTTTCCCTGCACTTGGTTGTTTTCATTATTTTAACTGTATTTGACAAGTTTACCAAACTATAAAAAAAAAGTCATTCAAACTGCATTTGCCTTGTTTTACTTTTTACTTATACTTTTCATTACATTACTTGAGTTCATCAATTTTTACAGTAATTTCCATACTTAAGTACAAGAAAATTCAGATACTTTAAGACTTTAACTCAAGTAACATTTCAGTCGGTGACTTGGACTTTTACCAAAGTCATATTTTGGAGACGAACCTAAACTTTTACTGGACTCTGAGATTTCAGTACTTTAGACAACACTGTCAAAATCCCTAATTAAACAATTTAAAAGATTAGAACTGAAACGATTAGCTGGATTAAACATGAAGTTTATAAACCTGAAGTTTATAGACTCAAAAAGTTACACCAAAAATGAGCCAAAGCTGAAAATACATGTATTTTGCATTTAACATGAAAATAAATGATTTTACTCTGTAAATGTTACCCAGAATTCAAGTGGCCTAATTTTAGCCTCACCTGGTTCAAATTATGTTAAAACATCTAATCCCCTTTTGAAAGCTAATTAATCAGTTAATGAAAAAAACTTAAGTCAAACACAATTATTTTGCAGAGAAAGGCATAAGTGGTTAAATGAAATATCTGCAGAATATGCAAATTTTTCAATCTGAATAACCGATTAATGGTCAGAATAATCAAAAGTTTGATCAATTACTATAATAACCATCAGCTGCACATTGTAGTGCATCACCTCCGACACAGAACTGAACTTAAATGTCTACAGGTCACACATATAACTGGAAATACAACAATATACAAATCTGGACAAAAGTCAAGAAAACTGCAGAGCTGCTGAAACAGCGACTTCCTTTGAACCAGATGTTCCCAAACTTTTTCTTCTGCTCCCCCCCAGTGGTTTCCCAAAATTTTCTGGGCCCCCCCTATGGATTACAAATGGCTGTCTGGTTGAAACGATGTGTGGAGGGGATTCTTAGAAACTCCCTGTCTCTAAGAACAGGTGGGGGGGAGAATCGACTTTTTTGGGGGCAAAATGAATGTAGTAGCTGAACATAGACAACAACATCGGTAGCCTACAGGCTACTTGTTAAGCTTAAGGTGCTGTATTGATATTAGCTAGTCATAATTTAGCTACTTTACCTGCATCCAACAACTTCACTCAACTCAGTCGGTTAGTTTGGGGTAAAAACTGTAAAAGTTATTTGCGTTTTGCTGGTTTGCAGCCATGATTCTAACACACCTGTGTAGCTCTACACAGCAACAGCAGGTATCCTTCACTGCCGCACAGGTGTAAACCCAGAAAAACATGTTACCACATGTTAACAACGGATTAAACAGTTTTAACTAATGATGAAAGGACAGAGGACACAGATATGGGAAGTGTAGAAGCCCCTACTGTATCAAATTGACAGAGGAATAACAGAGAGTTGGTCATTCTAAGGTAAAAACCGAGAGCATACAGCGTTCATGTTTCTTTTTCTTATCCAGACGACTTCCTGTGCCCCCCCTGCAATGGGACGCCCCCCGGGGGCGCGCCCCCCAGTTTGGGAACCTCTGCTTTAAACCAAGGCTGAAACCTGCCTGCTTAGATTTGCCTTTGATTAGCAGTAACTAGAGCATTGATCAATATATTTGTTTTGCTTGCTTGTCCCTTAGATCCACCAGAGAGTGGAAAGGCTGCAGCTGCTACACACAGCTGCTGTCAAGGTCGGCCTTCTTCTCCATCACCACATGTCTCACTGTAGCGCTTACAGACATGTAGTCAGCCACCATGTCTCAGTGATAAATAGACTGCGGACAGCTGAGAACACTTTCTGTCAAGGAAACCATCCGTTCAGAAACAGGAAAGTTGCCTCAGAATAGAAAAGACAAACCCGCCACCAACTCAGCAGGATTCCTCAAAAGTTCGTTTTCCATCCACAGAAAGACGAGGCTGGAGGCTGTGAACGAGTCCCAGGAGAAGCAGAAAGTTCTCAGCTGTTAAATTGTTGATTTTACGTTGAGGACAGTCGGGTGCAAACACACAGGAGACAGACGCCAATGGTTAAAGGATTATTTTATTTCAAAAAGGCAGCTATGCTTCATTTTGCGCAAGGTAAGTCTGACAAAGAAGCCAGAGCTGGTTGGAGAGCAAAGAGGAGCTTCGCTCAATGCCAGGTTCTACAAATATAATCAGAAAACATAACATTCCCGAGTATCAGACCAGTCGCTGCAATTTTAGGCATTTTTCCCGATTTTGTGATGCTGGAGTCACTTGCCAAAGTCAAAGTCAAAACCTTGTTGTTGGAGTAACTCATGAGTTGGCAAAGGATTATAAAACTGTCCTGTTCTGCACATTCCTGACTGACTTTCACTTTCTGCATCACACATTCCTGCAGTGAGGAAACCGTTTCCATGACACTGGCTCAGATCAGGTGACTTCACTCTGGAGTCACTGCATCTGTAATACATGTGTTATATAGATGCTGATCTTTTTCAATACATCAAAAATACAGATTAGGTTGAGGTGATTAAACTGTCTGGTATGATTTCGGTTATTTAGCCTGTACACAGTAAAAATGCCAGTGTTGAATTAACACCCAATAAGTGTCTATAAGTGTCCAAGTCAGCTGGTGTCAAATTCAACACTACAGAGTCACATTAACATTTACAACGGTGTTGGTGTTAAAATACATTAAAAGTAACACCAGTGTAGTGTTGATCACAAAACATAATGTGATGTTAAAAAGTAAATAATTGACCCACAAGGTGTCAATATCAATCAAATCCAGTGGAAAATATTCAAAACAACACACAGAAATGGAAAGTTTAACTTTTCTTAAACCCATTTCAGTATATAGACCATTGTTCATTTAACAAAAATATTGGTGTAAAACTTTTAACACTTTCAAAAGTGTTAATTTAACACCTGCTGACTTGGACACATATAGACACTTAGGGTGTTAATTCAACACCGACATTTTTACTGTGTAATAAGAGAAAACGTTTTCATATTTTCACCATGTTATTTATTCTTATATAAATGCTACAGTTTCCAACTAAATAATTTGTGTCAATGTTAGTCACTAATATGTATACAAATATTTAGCTTATTTTATTTAGCTAGAACTTCACCTGACTGTATTTATCTCTCAAATGAACTAAATATTTAGTATGCAGTGAAATAACACCAAGCCCAGAACTAAATATTTATTAATAGTTAAATATTTAGCTATTAAGCTTGACTGTATTCATATTTAACTCTGAGCTAAATACTTAGTTAGCAAACCAAGCATTTAGTTTCAGTGGTAAATATTTAGCAATTATGCAAATTCACATGCCTATAAACTGGAAGTGGATTACCAAAATAAAAGCTGTTGGCATGTCGCCTTGTCGTTATTTTTCTCTCTCCTCTCAATGTTTAACATTTCAACATAAAGCCGTTTGAATGGAAATACAGACAATACCAAGTAACAGATTAGGACAGAAAACAACAAGCAAAAAAATAATTAATCACTTTTAACTGACTGCTGAGTCAAACGGTGTTCAGCTGTGTGTGAACCTGTGTGGTCGGGTAACCGAGCGTCCAGGTGACTGTAGAAAAAGTTTTCATCTTGGCTCACTACAGTTTTAGTTTGGTCCCAAAGGACGGTCTAATGGAGTATGACAGCTCCCTGGTTCCCTGGTGACCTTTAACCCCAATCATGGTGGTGTGGGACCCTGCCATTCCCTGCACCACACACACACACACACACACACACACACACACACACACACACACACACACACACACACACACACACACACACACAC
>CAEGAF010019870.1:0-14974 GCA_903067075.1 Micropoecilia bifurca | reverse complement strand
CGCTTAGCATTTGTTGCTGCGCGTTTGCGCAGAGTGAAGGAAAGACAAGACCAGCTGGACAGACAGGCTGAGAAATGAGATGCGGGTGATCGGTATCGGTAACAGAGCCTTTGATCGGCCGATCCCGATCATCACCGATTTCACAGAAATCGGCCGATTATAATCGGTGACCGATCGATCGGCACACCTCTAGTATCTTATGTATACTATTCTAGTGATTAGTTAAACTTCTTTACTATATATTTTCATTTACTCATTTGGTTTATTTTGCTAAGAATTATTTTGTATTTATTGATTACATTGATATAAATTAAGATTTACTGATTTGTTGCTGTTAATCTGTGTTCCCATACATTGGATGGTTTAGATTTAGAACAATGGACATATAGATAGTGGAAGTGGAAACTGACAGGTGAGACTTCATGTGCATGAAAAAGTTCAAGTTTATTGGTTGTTTCCTGTCATGAGGTGAAAACTGGGTGCAGAAGATAAGGATGCATTGCTTTTTTGGCGGGGGGAAACGAGTCCAGACCTGAAAGTACAGTATGTGTAAACATGTGTGAAGAAGGACAACAGTGAGAGCATCTCTGTGTTAGTTAGAAGGTCGATGACTTACTGTACCTCATTTTCTTCTCTTTGATCAAACAAAGCCTTAAAATGAACATTCAAATTTATAGTATTCAAATAAAAACAGATTTTTACTCAATGTACTGAATGTATCATGTAATCCTATGTTCCTTCCTATAGATCAAACGATCTATTAAAACTGAAAGTGAAAATAAAATTCTTTGAATTGCTTTGTAACTGAGCTATTGTTGCCATTGCATCGACTCTCCTTCCCTGAAGCACATCAACTTTTCAAGTAGGTTCTGTAGATAAAAGAGCTGCAGTAACCCATGAAGTCATGTGTTTGGGCAATTTTAGGTTTTTGTTAGGAAGGTTAACAAACTGTCATACTTTTGGTTGATTAGTTGGATTTTGCTTTCTGTGTTTCTTAGTTGCTCTTTTATTTAGATCTGATATGTTGTTTTTTTTTTTTTACTTTGGTCCAGATTCTTCTTAGTTCTTTTAGTTCACTATTCTGTTATTTCTTATTTTGATTAGTTTTGTATTGATTGCTCAGTCTGTCCTAGCATTTCTAGTCATGTATATTTCTTCTAGTTACAATAGTTTAAGAGTTTCTTGTGTCTCTTATTGTTTCCTGTTGATTTATTTTCTAGTCCCCTGTGCACCTTCTCTCGCCCCGTCTCTCTCTCTCTTCCGGTCTCTCTCTTCCTCTCTTTCTCTCACCACAGAGAGAGAAAGAAAGACTGCTTCTCAGTCTGAATTTCTCCTCTCTCCCCCTCACATTTGCAATCAGTTTGCCAATTAGTCCAGTTCTTCTCGTTTCAGCAATCAACCTCCCAGTACTTAAGCTCCATTCATTTCCCTTTGCTTCCCCGTATCCTTCCAATGTCTCTTGGCTGGATGTTCTTAGATATATTTTGCATTTCATCATATTCTCATTGAATCATCAAATTCAGTTCCTGCCTCTGTCTCTCTGTGTTTGGGTCCTACAACTTCACCAAACTTAAACATGATACTAGAAACCAGCCAAGGACTTTCTAAGAACTATCAGGTTAAAACTGATCAATATTTTCACCAAAGCCTCACCTTGGGAACAGGTGAGTGTTGCTTCTCACCTCAAGACAGTTTTAGAACTAGAATTTTCACTCCTGTCATCTCTTGGATTAATGAACATATTTGAACAGGTGGATTTTAACAGATTCACTCCACAGACCAAATCCACCTCTTCCACAATCCACCACAGTTGAAGACCACTCCTCATTGGTCTCAGCCCCCATAGCTTTTCCAATTGATCAGTCTGTCACCTCCACGCGTCCTCGTTATTTCTGTCACTATCTTCATGATTCCCAGCTTGCTCCATTTATCAGAACTTTAAAACCCATTATTCACACTAGTTTTTTAGCAGCAACCTCCTTGTCTCCAACATCACCTCTCCCATAACCTTCACGCCTGCTGCAGAACCAGCAGCAACACCTGGCATGTCTCCCTTGTCATATGCCACTGTAGGAGTCAAACTCCTCCAGCCTCCAGATCCTCTTTGGGGGTTTCTCCGGCCTCAAGGCCTCAAAGGTCCCCGCACTTCTGTTGCCAGCCTGCAGACTCTCTGCACTTTCATATTCTTACAAACTATTTTCTTGTTTTAGTCCTAGTCCTCCTTCTGAGCCCCCCCAACCCCCACCTTCGGTTTGGGTTATTTTTGTGTTTTGAACTCTTCAGCAGTTTTGTATCTGCCTTGAGGGGCGGTATTAACACAAGGATTTGCATCCATCATGAATTCATTTATTTTGTAGCTTCTAAAGCTAAGCTAAAACTTATTAGTACTTGTAAAATAATAAAAAACAACATGGAGAGAAAGAACTAAGTCTTCATTCTCATACTTTCTCTCATAGCACATTTTTGTCCCAGTCATGGGGGGTTCGTCTTCATCATCTGGTAAGTAACACACGGTTGTTGCAGTTTTATGATTCAAAATTACATTCAGTTTTAAATTACCTATCATATTTAAAGGAGATTAAGCTATTGTTAAATTATAAATTAATATAGAATATAATTCTAAACTGATGTGATGAGTAGTTGTCTAAAAGTATAGTAATGGAAAAATTGCTAAATTATCTTCAGGGCAAGTTGAAGATAATTCAACTTGAAATTCCATTTAATTCTGGAATTTACAGAGGAAACAGGAAGACTAACTTTACCCAAGTAGTTTATCATATTTCATTTGACTTGTGTAATTTAAAATAACGTCACACTGTCACTATTGGCTGTAATATAGGAGTGACGAGTCTATGACGAGGCTATTACAGCCAAAAAACAAACAAAAGAAAAAACAAAACAAAGAGCCGGAGCCAAACCCAACTTCCAAATGACATACATTTGTGCCCTCAATATTTCTCTCCAGAAGACATTGCCATTTGTACGAGCAAAACTGACAAAGGCGCTATCAGGAGATTGTTACCTTAACATGCTAGAAACGACTGCCTTGCTGGCAGTTTTCATCCACAAAGCGTCTAAACCCCACTGTCTGGTTGGAAGCACTTTAAATGGTACAGGAGCTCTGCAGCAGTAGTACCCAGAATGCAATGCAGCGTGAACAACATGGTAATGTTCATGTGACAATATTTTATTAAAATGTATTTTAAAAATAAACTTAGCAGCCTACAGTATTATTACTGTATTGTTTTTTACATCTAAAATAAACATTTCTCAAATAAAGTCTCTTGTTACAACTAATCATTGATCCTATTAAAGTAACTTTTTAAATTAAAGTACTTCAGGGAAATTAAGCTACAGTTAAACCATTAGAAATAATCATAGAATATTATTCTAAACTACTGTAACAAGTAATAGAATAAAGTCTAAAAGTATAGTAATGGAAGCATAATTGGAATTTTAATTACAAAATTCAACTTATTGTGTCAATTTACGTACTCAAAATAAATTCAGTAACTAATTATTCCATTTATTTTCACTCTCAAACAAAACATAGCTAATCTTATAACAGTAATGGTTTTGACTTAAGTAATCTTAACCTTGATCTGTTTTGCTGTGTTTAGCTCCTCCACGGCGTCCACGTAAGTATAACTGGAGTTACATCAAAACAAGTTTTTTGCTCCTTCATCAATTATCAAATGAACTGCTGGAATGTATCAAATGAATTGGACCCATTGTAATTTATCAAATACAAATTAAATAGCAAATTTTGCTTACTTTTTGCAAGACAAATTTTTTAGACGTTGCTCTTTATCTTCTATTACAGTTTTAACAACTCCATGGAGAAAAATACCCTGGGGGTGAGTAGATTTGCTTCTGTACATCTGCATGTCACCAGTGTGTTTGTTGCTCTTGGCATCATCAGACAGGAAAACACCCAGTTTATAATCCTATCAAGTTTGCTTAATGTTTTCTAACTTGTTTTGCCTTGCATATTTGAGTAAGTTATTATGAAGTTAATTTCAGGTTTTGTCAAAGAAACCAAAACAATATAAAAGAAATAACAGCTGCACAGTATGTACCTCTCAACTGTGGCAGAATTGCAGAAAGAGTTGATCAGTGTAGATTTAATTATTCTTAACTATTCTTAAAAATACTAAAAAATACACAAAACAAAAAACATAGCAACCCCCATTTTATTCATTGACAAAAACAATTCTAATCACAATTTATGTTTTACAGAATCTGTAATTATGGTTAAAATCGAGTTTTCTTCTTTTATTTTCACAGATCTCAAACTGTGTTTTAATTAACTTCATTTTCATAGACGGTATTGACGTTTTTAAGCTTGACTTGATCTGCTGAGACATAAATGCTATGAAGACAATAAAGTCTCTTTATTTAGTCTTTTCTAATGAGCAACCTAAAAAACTTGCTACAAACATGATTTAAAAGTGATGAGTCATCTTTGAACCCTGAGTGATGCTTATAGATGATGCACTATGCACTTCTTTTTCTTTCATCAGTTATTATATACTGCTGTTTTTTGGATAATACCTTTGTTTATTTGTCTTCTACAATGTTTATTAGTCTGACAGCAGGAAAAAACAGGATATATATTTTCTCTAACTTTGACTCAGTTAACCCAGTTGTATATTTTAGTGATCTGCAGCATTTACAATAATGCAATATTTCATTTTGCTTTCCACTTCCATTTTTTCTCCTCAGTTATCATGAAGACAATCAATATGCTCAACATGTTTTAGCATGTTGAGCATATTGGTTGTGAGATGGTCACATCAGTTTTAGGTTTTGCACATCAGTTATTTAAAGATAATGGTAAAATGAGTTTCATAACAAAAAGAGTTGTAAATTTTTAACAATGTGTGTTTGATACAAAAAAAATCTAGATTTTTTTTTTAACAGTTTGTTTTTTTATGACAATTTAATTTTGCAAATAATTTTTAGTTTTCTACAAACTGACATGCATTATTAATTCCTCATTGATATCTGAACTGATTGGGACAAAACAAAGACTTATCTTTTTATACGATGTAGTTTCTGAGAAAAATGGTGTCCACAAATGAGGACATTCTCTTTAAAGTCAGTAAAATACAGAATCTTGTTAGAAGTGACCTTTATCTAAATTGACTCCTGGATTTTCCAACTGGGTGGCTGGAACAGCCTTAAGTTTCTGCTACTTGAACCTGTATTGTGGACAATTCTCCTTATTTCAAAACTCAGTGAACCTGATCAACTCACAGTAACTTGAACGAACTGAGTTTCGTTCAAATTTCGGGGCTGAAAGAGGTAAGTTAAATAAGGCCATTTAGATTATATGTTGGAAGAAAACTTTTTTACAGTTGAAATATTTGGTTCATACTTTTTCAGACTTAATTGGAGAAAAGTGTGTTTGTGATCATTTCTTGTAAATGTGAGGAGTTTTCTTCAGTCTAGTAGCTTTGAATTCATTCCTTCATGAGAACAGCCATATTTTCTGGCATTTAGCAAACAGGAACATTAGTTATTGTAGCTACTCTTAAACAAGATAAGTTTGGTGTGATTTCAATTCAGACAATGAGAGAAGTCTTTTTAATTCGATGTATACAAACTTTTGGGTTCAACTGTATTTCTGCTTATCATTTGGCAACCCTAGCTATAACAGTTTGTAGAAAACTGGAAATTATTTACAAAGTTAAAATGTCTGAAAAAACCCCCACACATTTATGGCAGTGTTACAAAATAAAAATCTAGATTTTGTCATATCAAACACATATTGTTAAAAATGTACAACTCTTTTTGATATCCTCCTAGGACTCTGCAGTCACATATGTGGACATCACATTTTCACATCATAAATGACATCAACAAAATTTGAGAGTAAAATCATGTTTTGGGATGGTTTTAGTAGTTTATTACAGTGCAAGCAGGAACAGCACATTTTATAAATAAATCTACAAAGATTTTTACTAGATTTTTTTGTGAATTTTTTTTCCATAGCTTAAGTCTCTGTCTAAAGTGATGGAGTTGCTGGTGTTAAGTGGTGGAGACATCTCAATGGTTGAAAATCTGGGTTCTGTCTTTGGGAGGCTTGGTGATGGGTCATTTGTCTCAGACTCTGCTTACTAGCTTTACTGGCATTGGATCTTCACATCTATCCAAACTGTGCAACGCATTATGACAAAGCAGATGCATGTCATTGGTACAATATGAAGAGTCATATCGCTGAAGAAGTGGAGTAGCTACCAACTGATAAAACTATAAAAATGATTGGAAGACGAACTACCAAAACAAACTTAACACAGATAATGGACAGATTTGCATGGCGAAATTATATTGCAATAAGTCAGTTTTATCTATTGATGCTAGATAACCAGACGCTTGGCAAAGATGGGTCAATAAACTGAAATAACTGACCATCTCACAACCAAGTATAGTCCATATATACAACTCCAAGATGGATAGAACTTATCTTATCAATTGATTGATGAGTCACTATAAAAAAGGACATTGTGGGTCATAATTGTGGGTCATAATGTACATTATAGATACGGCTTAGCCAACAGCTGGCTGCTGTACTGCAAAACCTCTCTGTATGTGGAACACCAAAGAGGAACAATATGCACTTTCTTGAATTTTGTATAAAAGTGACCAAAATGTTCTTGTCTCAAGATGACAATTACATCTCTGATATGACTTGAGTTGAAACTCTGAAACTCTGATGATTCAGAGTTGTAATTTGAATAGTTCAAGAGAGATTATTGTCATCTAATGCCGAGATCAACTCAAAACCTTCTGTGATCAACGTATCGCACCGCTGCTCTAGTAAAGTAAGAACAGTTCAGAAACAATATGAAATGGGAAAAAAAGCTATTCATTAACTGATTAAGTCTTGTTTTAGACTGTTCTTGAAAAATTAATCAGTCACTTCTGATGGGTGCACGTTTTACAGCAGACAGCCACTCCCCTCTCTTGCAGGTACTGCGTACCCACACTAAATCTTTTAGGGATACGCAGTACCCTGCTCTACCTGCCTACCCTCACCCCTGCTCCTACATGATCCTAACAAAAATGTAAATGAAGCCCTACAGGTGCTCAGTAGCAACACGTTTGTCCTGGCAGAATATTCTGTCAATTTTTAACTTACAAATATAAGATTAAAATTTATATTTGTAACTTTTATTTCACATTTTAACAGAAACAAACCGGAACATCTGCAGGCCATTAAGAATTTTCAACTTCCACATGAAGAAATCAAAGCCATCAGAGTTTTACTCCATGGACCAGTTGGTGCAGGAAAGTCCAGCTTCATCAACTCTGTCAACAACGTCCTGCAAGGGAGAATGACCAATGAAGCTCTGGTCAGATCCACAACCTCTGACCATAGTTTCACCGAGGTTGTGAATATATTTTTTTTTTAGCATTAAAAGCTCATTCAAATTTTGTCAGCTTGGTGTATCAGCTCGGTTTCCACATGTCTCAGGGAAAATTTAGCTGATACTTTATATTATAAAGTGTAAAAATTGCTTATATTTAACATTCCTGCTCAAGTCAAAATGTAACCCTATGTTTTAAAGGAAGAAATCTGAATTTGTGTAAGAAAATGTGGCGTTAAATTTTTTTCTTGTGCCCTAATTCTGCTGAATAATCAGTAACATGGCAGAATGCACAACCTTTTCTGGCACTCAGTGGTTACAGACTTATTAGGAACTGACACTAAAATTAGAGTGGCACTGAGATAATTTTATTTAGTCGGACAAATTTAAGGTTTATCAGTGAAATAGTTCGCAAGGATTTTTTTTTTTAATGAAAACGCATGGGTAAGGAAAAGAACAAACAATATATATTTCTGCTTTTATTTTTAATTATGTAAAACTATGGTAGACCAAACTATGGTAAAACTATGGTAGACCAAACTATGGTCTACCATAGTTTGCAGCTCTTCTCACAGTTTCAATTTTCTATTTTTTGAAGCTATTTGCTTAGTGTTTACATAACCTTTTATCTCCTTTTTTCTTTCAGTATCAAACCTATAAAGTCAAGAAAGAAGGCAGGGGAAACTTTTATCCCTTTGTGTTCAATGATGTCACGGGTCTGGAGGAAGGAACTGGAGTCAGAACAGACAACATCAAACTGGCCTTGAAGGGACATGTGAAGGATGGATATAAGGTATAAATATAGTAGATACATTTACTTTTAAAATGGGGCACCACATATCTCAGTGGTAGAGCAGGCTTATCATTTTCAGAGGCCACATTCCTCTATGCATCTGACTCTTGCTCCCTTCCCTCTCGTTTCTTCCAATCCAGGTAGTAATACATAAAGACGACTAAAGCCAAAAAACAAACAAAAAAAACCCTTAAAACTTATCCTTAGCAATCACCTAAAAGGCTCAGGTCCTAAATCCATCACATTAACTTCCCTTATATGAGGTATATGCATTTATTATCAATTTGACTTAATATGCATTATGTTTTTCCCACAGTTCAATCCTTCAGCTTCTCTTTCTGATGGTGATCCTGGCTACATCTCTTCCCCGTCCATCAGTGACAGAGTTCATGTTCTGGTTCACATTTATCCTGCTAATGCTAATGCAACACAAATGAAGTCGTCCGTTTTAGAGAAAATGAAGGAAATCAGAGAGACAGCCAATGAGCTGGGTAAGGAACAAATTGTACAATCAAACTTACATTCATCAAAGTAATGTAACAACATACACCAATGAGTAAATACTGTAAACACTTTATGTCAATAACCTTCATTTGTCGCATAATGTTGGTGGAAAAAAATGTGTTGTAAAAATGAAATTGTCTTGAATGTTTCCCACTTTTTATGATTTGGTCCTCTGCTGTACTTGTTAAAAATATGTTGAATAACATGTTTTATATAAATATGTTCTAATAACATGTAGCATTACCCATGCAAGAAAAACTCTGTATCCACAGGAATCCTTCAGCTGGTGATTCTCACCCACATTGATGAAGCCTGTGGTGAAACAAAGAAAAATCTGAGAAATGTCTACAAGAGTAAATATTTAAAGAAAAAGGTGAGTCATAGAAAGATTTATTGAAAACAAGAGGGAAGGAAATATGTAATTCTGAATATACGGCTTCATTTAAACAGATGACTGACTTGAGCTCCTGTCTGGGAATCTCAATGGACGACATCCTCCTAGTGAAGAACTACACCAGTGAAATTCAACTAGATCCAAACGTCAACGCTCTGATACTGAGTGCTCTGAAACCGATGATTGATTTTGGAAGGAAGTACACTGGAAAGAGTGTAAGTCTGCAGAACAGTGAGTGATATGCATGGAAATCACAGCAACATTTTGTTCAAATTAGTAAAAAAAAAAGTTAAAATAGGGTTAGAGTCCTTTCATCAGTGAGAGGTGCACTTTCTTAAAGAAAATGTTTTTGTCATTGAGCTGAATACATTTAACTTCTCTGCAGTGATGAAGTTTTGAAATCAGGAAAAATTTTACCATTTGGATCGATACAACTTTTTCAAGACTGAATGTAAACAGATTCTGCTAACGCTTTCCTCTGCCTTCACTCTATGGTCCTCCATCAAAAACAATCAATCAGGACCAGGGGGAGGGCCTTAGTGCTAAATGTTAGCATGGCCACCGATAATGGTGTCAGTAACGCTACACGAGCATTACTGACAGCATTATGACCCTCCTTCTGTCTCTGATTGGTTGTTTCTTCCGGGCAGAGTTGCATTTTTGCAGACAGCAATACTGGTACAGGACAGAGATGGAGGAGGTCAATTTTTACAGCAAACTATCACGACATGTGGAGAACTTTAAAAAAATAAAAAGATATAGGTTTGTAAAAGTTACATATTGCAGCTTTAAATACAAACAAGTAAATTCTTTTGTAATTTTGGAAGAAACAAAAATTTTAACATTTATTGCTTTAAAAGGTTTAGCATAAAAAGTCGTGAAACAAAAAGAAAAAAATTCATTCAAAAACAATTTGGAGGGGAAAAACTAACTCTTCCTTCCCTGTCTCTCTCATAGGATGTTCTATTTGACTCAGATTCAGTCATGGAGGGCGGGGCTTCAGGTTCACGTAAGTGAAATTATAACATGTTTCACAGTACAGTTAGACATTCAGACACAGTACAGTTAGACATTCAGACGCGCATTAATACGCTGACGGTGGTAAGCTACATTGTAGCCACAGCTGCTTTGATTCAGCCTGACAAAGGTGAGGCTGCCGTCGACACCTCCGAGTCCCCTGACCACCGGCCAGATGGGCGAAGTCCCTTGTCCAAGGACAAAACGAAGGAGACGGGTTCAAACTGCCAACCTGCTGGTTACAGGTTTAACTGCTACTACTGTTGCTTTCTTCATCCACTAGAAGTAAACAAACTCACCCAGTATAAAACTTTCATTTTATTGGCTGAGAGGTTGCCAGGCGTCTCTCGAAACAAAATGTTTTGAGAGACGGCAGAAAACAATTCATAAACGAGGAGAGAGGTGTGCAAGTGGAGATTTGATCCGAGCAGAGAGACGTTTTGAGCATGAGGAGAAAGGTTTGAGAGAACGCAGAAAATATTTAAAAGGGAACAGAAGTTTTGAGTGCAAGTTTTGAGAACAAAAGATCCAAAGTCCTGCTTTCAGAATGAAAATATGTGCTCTCAACTTATGGCAGTAAAAATCCCCTGTACATCCAGAATTGCTGTGATGAGCAACAGAATAAAATCTAAAAGTATAGTAATAGAAGTGTGATTTGAATTTTAATTACAACATGATCCTCACGAGTTTTTTACTTGACTTGCTGTGTCTGTTTTATAACTTAGAAACAGAGACTGAAAGTAATTTTATTGTAGATATTTTAACTCACAAAAATGAACTCATCTTCTCACTGAAGATATCAAGAATTTCTCAATATCCTAGAATTTAATGTCGATGTCAAATTTATTTATATAGCACTTTAAAAACAGGTGTAAAACTACACCAAAGTGCTGTTCAGGAACGAAAACAACACAAATTGACAAAAATAGAGTATCAAAACACTACTTCAAATAAATGTCAAAGAATAAAAATTAGTTTTCAGAAGTGATTTAAAATGATCCAGGCTGTGGGCAGATCTAATCTGGAAAGATAAATTGTCCCATTTTTCGCCCTTCTACAATTACTGTAAAAATGTACCATTTATTCATTAACAGTTTCGACCCAAAACAACTTAATGTATTGTTCTGTGTTTAGCTCCTCCACTGCCACCACTTAAGCAGAGCATGTTTGTTGTTTTTTTTGCTTCTTCATAAATGATCAAATGAACTGCTGGATTGGTTGACTAACTAATAAATATTAAAATACAATCTAAATGTAATTTTAATTTTTTGCTTACCATTGTGAGGTTATTTTAAAGACATTTCTCTTAATTTTCCACTACAGTTTTAGGAAATCCATGGAGAGAAATATCCTGGGGGTGAGTAAATTACTTTTTGTCCATGTGGATATTACCAATGTGTTTGTTGCTTTTTTGCGTCATCAGGCAGCTGATCACCCAATTTAATCTCAGTTTTCCTTAACTCTCCTATTATGTTCATTTCTGAGCTGCATGAACTTTTTAAATATGTGGTAGTACCAAAATCTTTTTTTTTCCCCAGAAACATTTTTTTAATCTGATTTCTAACTCCATTGTTAAAAATGTCAGTCAAAATTTAGTGCAATGATATTTTAACTCTTATATCCAAGCACAAGTTATGATATTCCCCTTGTTCGACTGTGTCTCACAGGGTTAAAGTTCGATTCATTACATTTACAGACAGAATAACTAGGCACAGGCAAAGTGTCAAAAAACAGGGATAGGATCGCATCCCTGTTTTTCGCAGATGATGTGATTCTCCTGAGTTCATCAGGTCGTGATCTATAGCCTTTACTGGAGTGGTTTACAGCCAAAGGAAGGCCATGGTATTAACAAATACCATGGCTTCCCAATCCAAAGTATTTGTTAACTGTAATTTTGGAGTTTCCCCAATTATGTATTGACTTTATCCACCAAATAATCAAAGATTTATTTTTTGAGTCACATCTTTCTCCTCACTTTTAAGCAGGACAAAATCTGATTTGTATTGATTTAAAACATGATCCTCACATAAATACTCAAATTGAGGATAATTATGCATTTTTAAAGAGAGGTGGGTAGAGTAGCCAAAGATTTTACTCAGGTAAGAGCAGCACTACTTCAATATATTTTTGCTCAAGTAAAAGTAAAAGGTACAGCATAGCAAAAATACTCCTAAAAGTACATTATTTCTAAACTTTTCTAAAAAGTTACTCAAGTAAATGTAACTACCTAAGTCTCATTATAAGGAAGATATTTGTTCTGGTAGATCACTTTAATTGTAAATCTTATTTTCACATTTCAACAGAATCAAAGATGAACCTCTGCAGTACATAAAGAATTTTCAACCTCAAAATAAAGAAGTCAAAGCCATCAGAGTTCTGCTGTACAGCCCAGTTGGTGCCGGAAAGTCCAGCTTCATCAACTCCGTCAACAGCGTCCTGCAAGGGAGAATGACCAATGAGGCTCTGGCCAGCAACATAACCTCTGATCAAAGTTTCACCAAGAAGGTGAATATAGTTTTTGTTTGACTTTAGAGGCTAATTCACATTTTCAAATATTATGACTTTTTACTTGTGTCAGCTTTATGTATCAGCTCAGTCTCCATCCATCCATCCATCCATCCATCCATCCATCCATCCATCCATCCATCCATCCATCCATCCATCCATTGTCTTACACATGTATCCTGGTGGGGTCTTCAGGGGTCAATGGATGAGAGGAGGTGTGGACCATGGACAGGAAATCTCCACATGTCTGAGTGAAAAATTAGTTCATGCTATATAGTATAAAATGTGAAAACATAAATAGAGGGTTTTATTGCACATTCACCCTCTATTCACCCTTAGAGGTTGAAATCCACACCAAGATTTAGAGTAGCTCCTTGTTCAGATTTTTATTTTGTAAAGCAAATTTCATTTTGAAAAAAAAAATAGTTCATATATTTTGAAGATTTTGCAGAAGATTTGTGTACTGCCTACATAAAAACCTAACTCTTTTTCTTTCAGTATCAAACCTATAAAATCAAGAAAGAAAGGGGAAACTTTTATCCGTTTGTGTTCACCGACATCATGGGTCTGGAGGTTGGAGATAAACGAGGAGTCAGAACAGACGACATCAAACTGGCTATGAAGGGTCATGTGAAGGATGGATATAAGGTATAAATATATACTTTTAAAATAATTTTTAACAATCACCTAAAAAGTCTTGTTCTATTTGGCTCAGATTCTAAAAAACTATCACTACCTCACTATACTGTATGTGAAACTATATTATCCACATACATTTATCATTATTGCGTCATTTATTTCCACAGTTTAATCCTTCATCTCCCCTTTCTGCTGGTGATCCTGACTATATCCCTTCCCCGACCGTCAGTGACAGAGTTCATGTTCTGGTCTGCATTTATTCTGCTAATGCATCAGAAATGAGGCCATTAGTTTTGGAGAAAATGAAGGAAATCAGAGAAGCAGCCAGTGAGCTGGGTAAGAAACAAATTATACAATCACATTCTTATTCAGGAAAATGTATGCAGCTATGTACACAAGTTGGTTGTATAATATAGGAGGACAAAATTGTGTGCAAAAATTAAGGTAACATTTTTCTGATTTGTCTCTTTTTTTCTTTATGTAATGTCTAATTTCTAGATTTTCAAAAATGACTCTTATGGCATCTTAGAAGCATTGCTGGGTTTCCTACAGTGTATTATAAGCCTGGTGGGTACAGGCTTTACTTGTACCCCCACCAGGCTTAGTATTGCTTACTTTATTAAGTCTTTTTAAAATGTTTGCATTTTCTGAAGATTTTATAATTGATGATCAGGTATTAATCTAAAAATCTTTCAATAACACATAATTATTAAATGATATTTTCAAATTTTCTGTCAACTTTAAACATCTTTTAACTCAAAAACACAGCGGGCCGCTGGATGAAAGTCTGCCCTAACGCCCAACCGCCAGTCTTAGCAAGTTTTCTCGGGGAAACCTTGCACTACTGTGATGTACTTGATATATTAACTGATAATCTATAAAGTTGCTCAATAAATTCTTTGTATCCACAGGAATCCCTCAGCTGGCGATTCTCACACACATTGATGCAGCCTGTGGTGAAACAGAAACAAATATCAGAAACGTCTACAGGAGCAAATATTTAAAGAAAAAGGTGAGCTGCAGAAACATAAGAATCTCTCTCACTGTATCAGACTCTTAATAAACTTTTTTTCAACAGATGACTGACTTCAGCTCCCATATGGGGATCCCAATGAACTGCATTTTCCCAGTGAAGAACTACAGTCATGAAATTCAACTGAATCCAGACGTCGACAGTCTGATCCTGAGTGTGTTGAGGCTGATGATTAACTTTGGAGGCAACTACGCCGACACACTGTGAAGCCACGGCACAAAATGTTATCCAGTCAATAGTGTCTGTTTAAAGTAAACTTTTATTTTTCTTTAAGTTGGTTTAATTTAAAACTCCAATCAGGTGTAAACACCAGAGAAAAGGCAAAAGACAGCGAAAGTACACTGTAATACCTAATTAATTTCTCCTTAGTATATACAAACTCATTGCTTCAAAATTGTTTAGTTTTTATTAAATTCACTGAGTAACACTGACATTTTAATTTTAGTGAGTTTAGCTTAAGTTCACATAATAAATCAGAGTTTGTTGCTTAACTTAAACAACACCCACAGGTTTTTTTTGTTGTTGTTGCCTCAGTAGAGATCCACAGTGTGAACCATGTAATGTTCACTTTTTTATTGCTTTATGGACTCTATACATTTCAGATGATACTCAACCTAAAGATAGGACAAGCAACCATGTACACACACACACACACACACACACACACACACACACACACACACACACACACACACACACACACACACACACACACA
>CAEGAF010019867.1:0-10759 GCA_903067075.1 Micropoecilia bifurca | reverse complement strand
TTCTTGACTCCTGGTGGCTCTTCTTGACTCCTGGTGGCTCTTCTTGACTCCTGGTGGCTCTTCTTGACTCCTGGTGGCTCTTCTTGACTCCTGGTGGATCTTCTTGACTCCTGGTGGATCTTCTCGACTCCTGGTGGCTCTTCTTGACTCCTGCTGGCTCTCCTCGACTCCTGGTGCCAGCTGCTACCCCAAACAAGAGCCTTGCCACCCCTGTTGTCACCCCAGCTAGCGACTATGAATTCAATTAATAGTTATGGCAAATCGGACATTAAGCGCATGAAACTCTTTTTTCCCGACAACATTGATTGCAACACAATGTAACCTGACACCCACTGCTAAGTAGCGCGAAGTGCGAGAGAAGGACAGAGCGCAGCAGCTGCACTGGTGGATGTATATTACTGGACTGGACGTTATGTGAGTTATCGTAAGTCACACCTGCGACATTTCTGTCCATTGAGTCAAGAATATCGGTGGTCAGGAAAATACTACAATCATGCAAAGAATCAGAACAAAGGCGATGTTTAGCAGTTAATTCAACCATAGATAATATTAATAAGGGCTTCATATTTCACAGGTGAGGAAAACGTTTTAATTTAAAGAAAACATTGAAGAAGTGAGCAGCGGGTCAGTTATGCTAGGCTAACTGTTATTAGCCTGCTACTGACTTTGATAACCTCAGCATGTGCTGCGCAGTTCGGTGTGTTTTGGTTCCGTTAGCACTAAAACAGGTCAACCAGCCACCAAGTCATCAGTAGAGCAGCTGTTTAAATCAGCTAATTAACCACTGCTGTGCTCAGGCGAAAACGTATTAATAATCACAATATAGACATTAAGTCTGACAACATAATGTAACAGACTGAATGTTCTGTTTTAGTGTTTTTGCTACTTTTTTGTGTGGGAAATGTTTCTTTTTTGATGTTGATTGATTCCTCTGATCGGTAATCTCCGCTCTATCTACTCCTTGAGCTGTTGTTTGTCGGTCGCCATGGCAACGGGTCCGGCATATACAAATGCATACAAATGTTAGCTAACTAGTAAAAGTCCAATTTGATGATTTTGGGGAGATGTAAGGATTGAAATAGTTGCGAAAGCAACACAAAGGTGTGAGTTTTGAAGAAGCCTCTGTGATGTCCAGTACCTTTGTGATTTCACAGTACTTCTGTGATGTCACAGTACCTCTGTGATGTCACAGTACCTCTGTGATGTCATAGTACTTCTGTGATGTCACAGTACCTCTGTGATGTCACAGTACCTCTGTGATGTCACAGTACCTCTGTGATGTTATAGTAACTCTCTGATGTCACAGTAACTATGTGAAGTCTCAGTACCTCTGTGATGTCATAGTACCTCTGTGATGTCACAGTACCTCTGTGATGTCACAGTACCTCTGTGATGTCATAGTACCTCTGTGATGTACTGCTTTAGACCCTGAGATCAGGGTCTAAAGCAGAACTTGTTGAACAAAGAGGGCATAACCTCCTGTAATGTGTTGGTTGATCTAATGACAGCAGCAGAATATACTTTCTGCATTTTGACACTAAATGTTGTCAATTTGTCTGATTTAAAATTTTTCAATTTCTTTTTTATCACTTTTGTCAGACAAAATTGGTGTCAATCAACTCGACCATGTTTGTGCTGGTTCATGCTGCAAAATGTTTTGTTTGTTCTGCTTTGGCTTTGAATATATGGATGAAATTTGAAAGCTCATTCTGATGTCATAAATAGTGACATCAGAATGACCACGAGGCGTCTGCACTGTGTCAGTGTGTCAGTCTGTCACTGCCAAAAGGTCACTGCACGACCTTTTGACCTCTACACTTTCATAAATATCTTCAAAGCCAAAGCATTGAGATGACACTCAATGCTTTGGCTTTGAAGTGTCATCTCAATGTAAAGCTAACAGTAAGCTACATTTGAGCTTAAAACCCTCCTAGGAAGAATTATCTAGTAATGAGTTGGCAAAATTAATACTGGATTTTATTATCTTAAAAGAAGTGGCTGTGAGATGCCTGCTCCATGTCAGTGTAGTACAGTGGTTCCCAAACCTTTTCACCTGGGCGCCCCTATGATTACAAATAGCTGTCTGGTTGAACAATGTGTGTGTGGGGGGGTGGAGAGAACAGGATTCTTAGAGACTCCCTGTCTCTAACTATTTTGGAGGGCAAAATGAATGTATGCAGCTGGATGTAGACAACAACATCAATAGCCTACAAGCTACTTGTTCAGTTTAAGGTGATGTATTGATATTGGCTAACTAGTCATCTTTTAGCTAACATTACCTGCATCCCTCAGCTTTACTCAACAGTGGGTTAGTTTTGGTGGGAAAAACTCTGGAAGGTTCTTTGCGTTTTGCTGGTTTTCTGCCATGATTCTAACACCTCCGTAGCTCTGCAGAGCAGCAGCAGGTCTTGGCCATTCTAAGGTAAAAACCGAGCGCATACAGAGTTCGTGTTTTTTGTTTCTTCCAGACGGTTTTCCGTGACCCCCCTGCAATGGCACAGAGCCCCCCATAGGGGGCGTGCCCCACAGTTTGGGAACCTCTGGTGTAGTAAAATCAAAAGAAAATGAAAACATGTCCATCTCTGTTACTTGTTTCATTAAAGTTTATTCAAAAATTATTCATAGAAGAACTGCAGTGCTGGTCACTGATCGTTAAATGGAAGGAAAAAAAAATACTAGTTAGTACAAAAAAGGATTTCCCATTGCTTAAAAATGCTTTGTGTTGCCATCTTGGACTCTTTAATACATGTGTGTTGCTACACCTCAGGCCAGAATACAGGCAGAGGATTTGATACAAAGAGTTTGTAGAGCATGTCAAAGTCTCGGGAATGTGCTCATCAAAAGTGATGTGTTTAGTATTTTAGGTTAAATATAAAAAATTATTTGATCACATCCATTCATGAGTGAGATTTCACTGAGGGAACCCAAGACATGGCAGGAGGCACTGTGATGTCACAGTGTCACATTCTGACGTCACGGTCAGATTGCGATATGGATTGTACTAGGGATGTGCCGATCAGGTTTTTTCCTGCCGATACCGATACCGATAACCCCTGAGGGCCGATCGCCGATTCCGATACCGATCACATAATTATTATTTATTTCTTTTTTATCATAAACACTACCTTTACATTATGTAGAAAAAGGAACCATGAATTCACCTCAATTTAGACAAAAACTTGTTTTTAATAACTTTTCCAAGAAGAAAACTAAACAAAACAGGCATTGTGCAAATTGAACTGCTATCAGTAATACTATCTTTACCAGACTGATAACATATGAGGCTCTGAAGAGGCTAAATAATGCAACGAGCTAAAATATAACCTCTCAACATTGCCAAAAAATTCAAGTATAAAACTTAACATTCAAAGGCAAAAACAGGATCCATACAATAAACAATCCTGAGAAACTTCCTGTTAGCATAGCGGCTAGCTGGTTACTGCTAGTTCTGATTGGCTTCCTTTTAGCATGGTGGCTAGCTGATTACTGCTAGTTCTGATTGGCTTCCTGCTAGCTGGCTAGCTTTTTGCAAAGAAGCAAAAAGAAGTCTTTTTGCTTCTTTGCCAAGTTCCACCTTTTAGGTTTTACTTGTTTAGGTATAAAATTATACATTTTGACATGGGATGTTTCAATGCAACAACGGGTCAATCTATACCTTCCAGTGTTTTTCCCTCCAAGTGGGGAGACTGTGCTCTGTGACATGAGAATGTGACATTGTGATGTCACAGTACCTCTGTGATGTCTTAGTACCTCTGTGATGTCACAGTACCTCTGTGATGTCACAGTACCTCTGTGATGTCTTAGTACCTCTGTGATGTCACAGTACCTCTGTGATGTCTTAGTACCTCTGTGATGTCACAGTACCTCTGTGATGTCTTAGTACCTCTGTGATGTCACAGTACTTCTGTGATGTCACAGTACCTCTGTGATGTCACAGTACCTCTGTGATGTATATTCTCGTCCTCCAAATTTCCCCCACCACTACTTGCCATCTGATCCACTCACAACCCGGATTATGCCAAAAACCACCTCTGGCTTAATTTAGCAAATGCCAGTTAGCGCTTAATCGAAAACCGCGTTCCCTCTCCGTCGCTCCACCGACACCGTGTCCTCGCCCAATTATCAAGGCAATTCACGCCTTTTGAGGTGGTGCATTTGCTGCTGTAGGACATTTGAGCACCAGGCAGAGAATAGCTATGCCACATTGTTTCTCAGACAAAACTTTAGGAGAGTTTCTCATGGATAATATTTCCTCCCTTCTTACAGAAAAGTCCAAATGTTTTTAACATGCTTTTATAGATTTTTTTGGCAATTATTTTATTAATTTTCCATGAAACAAATAATATCAATTCAAGCTTTTTCCTACTGATTCCACACCTTAGAACCAAAGTATTCAGATCACAAGCATTAAATTATAGGGTTCCAATGAAAGACACTCTGGTGAGATGTTTAAAACTTCATAAAAAAAAAATAGATTGTGGACTTAAGAACAACTAATTCACCACCTGCAGAAGTCACATATACTTCAAAATGTTCAGCTTACACCAGAGTTGAAAATAGAAAAAAAAATCTGGATCAATCAAAATCGATTCATCTGCCAAGAATGTTCTGCTATGACATTGGTCTTTATCGATTTCAGTGGTACAGCCTCTGGATGTCTGGTCATAAAGTCAATAACGACAATGAGGTATTAATTTCAGCATGGCAGCAGCAACTGTACAAAAAAATACGTTGGAAGCAGAGCTTCTCCAAACTCCTGCTGTTTCATGGCTTTCACAGATCAGTGTGAAAAGCTGGAACTTCCTACTGATTGTTTACCAGAGAGACAAAGGGCAGATCAGAGATCTTGGCAAACAATCTGCTTTAACTACAGGTATAATAAAGATCAATAAGCCAGAATAAGTTATAAATTTTAAAACTATAATTAGGTTATTTCAATCAAGTCATGTTAAATTTTAAAACTAGCTTATTTTAAATATATTTTCTTAGCATAAGCTACATCGTCCATCTCTTGAGCGCTAAATGCTTGTCCTGAAGACAATAATTTTTCTTCTCATTGCCTGCTTCTGCCTCTCCATCAATGTTAATGACATGACTAGTTATAGACACAGCAATATTCTGACAAACACACTAAGCTTGAGCCCCTTACAGCTGGAACATCCTCTCTGTCTGATTGTTGTGGTGCTATAATCTTCATCAGAGCGGTCAACTTTGGGGAATTAGTCAGTCAGATATGTAAAAGTGCTTGAAACATGTCAAAGGTTACATGTGCAAAACAGACTTCTTCAAAACTCACACCTTTGTGTTGCATTCGCAACTATTTCAATCCTTACATCCCCCCAAAATCATTAAATTGGACTTTGTACTTTGACTATTTCGCTAATATTTGTTTTTTGAGCTCTTGTAATATGATTCAGCTCATTCTAATTGTCCAGTTGTCGAAGAGGGATCTCACCTTAACAACGCTATCCAAGCAGATTTGTTGAGAATTTTCAGGAAATGGGAATAATGTGAGTCAGCGTTCAGTGTAGAATGCTCTCCACATATGGAGACTATTAATCCTCGACAAGACATCCAAGTGATGACTTCTGACCTTAGAACCTTTGGTGCATCACACAGCAAAGGTCTCAATGCTTTTTAATTTGACTCTGATGTTGATCTTCCAAACCTGCTTTGTCTCCATGACAACAAGCATCCATCCACAAGAAAGAAGAAAAGGGTTTCAATACAAAAAAAAGAGGAAAAAAATGACCTAATTCTACTTAATGTTTTGAGCTATGAGATGAATTGCAGTCATGTATTTTCTACATAATGAGATTTTATGTTATAAAAACACATAATGGTTTTTATAATGGTTTGATTTGTATTGTGTGGGTGTTTTTCTTTTTGGGGGTCATCAGATTTTCTGAAACGCTCTGTAAATTTTACAGATTGCTTCAATTGTTTAACCAGCAGAGGTCCCCAAAACACTGCAAAATAAATTCCATTGTCAGTAAAGCAACACACAGGCAGATGTAGTTTAGAGAAAAAAAAACACTTTATAGTAACTTTCATGTCAAAGATTCACAATTAAATTAAATAAACATTGTGTAGCTATACTTATTTCCTCCATTGTTCAATGTAAGAAGGAAGTGCTTCAAGCTTGGGCTTGTAATGAGCTCTCTTATAAACAAAAGGCCAAGAAATGCAGTTGGAATCGATGTAAATACAGCTTTGTAATAATGTCAAATCGCTTGCAGACTAAAAGAGTCAATATTGCTCTATTCATTAGCTTACTTTGGTGGAGCTTAAGGATGATGAAAAGAGAGGCAGCATAAAGGCAGGGGAAAGAACTGGAGGCTGGCAGAGACCCAGAACGACCTGATTAAACATAATTTGACTCTGAACCAGATGTTGATCTGCCAAACCTGCTTTGTCTCCATGACAACAAGCATCCACAAGAAAGAAGAAAAGGGTTTCAATAAATAAAAAAAGACCTAATTCTACTTAATGGTTTTAATAGAGCATAAATGTGTCAGGAGATGACACACGAGCACTGCCTCATTATGGGTGTCAAGGTTGCAATAAGGCAGTGCTGTAACAGTGGACACACCTGATATATTGTATTTCCTCAATTCGGCATGATTTTACGGTCTGGTCTCATTTAGCTAATAAACATGAAGAAATGAAAGCTGCATACACACTCTTTAGTAAGTCATATTAATATGCATAGAACATGTTGCACATGCTTACTTGACTGCATTTTCTTGCAGCAGTAGATTATTTAAAAGTTCTATATCTAACAGGCATAGCAGATCACTAAGATAACCTTAAGAGATGTAAAGAGGCATGATTAGTTTATGGATAAGGAAAGGATCTTAGTTCTTTTTAAAGGGGCAGTATTATGTAAAATAAACCTTTTGGAGATTTACATCGTGTTACAATGTTATTCCCTCATCAAAAACATACCTGGAGTGTCGACTGGGTTCTTTCACGCATGTCTGAGAAATCCTTTAAACTCCCATGGCAATCATCTGGTTGTGAAAAACGCCTGGGTGGCCCTAGTGCCGCCTTTGAGGACAAACCTTCTCCTCCAAGCTGCAGTTTCCAAGCGTCCGAGCTTCCGCCTCGCTTCCTTCGCGACTCCTCCACTCAGCTCCTTCAGGCTAGCCAGCAGCAATTAGCAAACGCCTGGTGGAACTGCACATCTGCTGAGCTCATCATGCAAAGTGATGTTTTAATCATTGAATGAATTAGTGGTCATTTGTTTCGGCGTTCTCCCTCAGTGCAGTCAAATTTGATGCTGTCAGTCGCTCAGATGAAGCAGAAGATTGTGTGTGTAAACTTTAGAAGGACACTTGATTACGTCGCCTCTGTTACTTCCACCTCTGCTCAGCACTCTTCCAGGCTGTAATCAAGCACACATGGCACACGATTCCAATAGCACCTACAACAGATTACTGTGAAAGCCTCAGAAAAGAGCTCTGTGTTACCAACGGAGATGTGATGCCAAAAATCTATAAAAGTAGTCTTGATAATTAGACCAGCTGCAATCAATAGACGAAAACTGTCACAACAAAGCCATAAAGCCTCATGTTTTACAGAGTTCTTTTTAAAAATAATGGCGGCATTGTCATTCTCTAGAAATTCTCTCCATTTCCAAGTTGAACTGTCTCAATTACATCGTTAACTATTTAAAATCTGTGCCAAATTGCTTTTCTTTTGGCTTCTCCTTTAAAACTCATGTCTCTTCAGGTCAGCCTTGCTTGCACTGAGTCCGATTGCACTTTTAACTAGACTGCGATATCAGCGACTCCCATATTTAAGCATTCTGTACGCGGAACGGAGCCTGAGATTTAGATGTTTGAGGAAATTTTACAGTCCTCCCAGTCCCGACAGATGCCAAACCTCCGGATTATTTGCATTAAAACCCTGTCATCACTCATTTCTTTAAGGTTGCAACAGGCCAGACAGTGCAGAAGTTGTAAATGTTCCCCGATGTGAGGTAAAAGACCTGTGACTGAAAGACCTGTGACTGAATCAGTCGCACTGGCTTTTCCCTGCGATATGACATCCTACAATCTATCTTTACCCTGAGTGTGCAGACACAATTGATCCACTGCATATTTCTTAAGAAAGATATTTGCTCTTCTACAAACAGTGCCATAGCCATAAACGCAGCTTCACCGCTCAACTCACACATTCATTTTTGTCCAAATCTGGTGCAATTTACACGCAGTGGACAGACTTTCCAGCAGAGTTACATTAACGGCCAAGAATCGTTGTTACAACTGAAGTAAAAAAACAGAGTGCTGTTAAAGTTTGTGACCACCATACTCATTCACAGACTGAAAAACCGCTTTAGGGTTCCAAGTGCCACTCCGTCTATTCTAAGACCGACGGAAAGCAGCTGAATAATGCAGCCTCATCAGATTCCTCAGGCAACACTGTCATGTTATGTCAGACACTGTCTGAGCCAGGTAATTAAAAATGACTTTCATGGGGACATGAGCTGCAAGTGTGAAAATCCAACCTAAAATGAGAAGAAAGGGGCAGAGGAGAACTTGACTGCACACATATGTTTCTTTTTAAAGTTATTTTTGACATTAAGTTTGTGACAAACAGTGTTAGATGTTTGAGGAAATTATGCCAAAATTATATGGAAAATGTATGATTCTAAGAGAAAAATTTAGTATTCCAAGAGAAAAATGTACAATTTCAGATAAAGCATTGGGGAAAAACTAGGTTACATATGTAATATTTAATATAACGTGATACAATAAAAAAAAAAAATAGTACACAAAATGACATATTCCATGGTGGTTAAATGTTTGGATGGTGATTGGGGTTTCTTGCATATCCTGATTACGAGCTTGAGGGTTTTTCTTTATTTGCAGAGAAACTCATCATGGTTCTCTCAGTTTTGGTCATCAGGCCCTGAAATCATTTGCCTGAGATCAGCAGGCAGAAAACAGTTTACTGGAGTGTGAGGGATGCTTATAATTTTTAATACCCCTCGCCTGGCAGTGTTTATCAGTCCCAATCTGACACAGGAGGATATATATATATATATATAAGACTTGATCATGTTTTACATTGTTTCATATTTCCCAATCCCTGATTAATTTTAAAACCTTCCCTTGTCTTGCTATACTGTATAGTTTTTAGAAGTTTAGCAATAAACATTTGTTATCATGTACTTGGTAAAATCTTTTTACAATTTGTTCTTATAACTTTGAGTACAGCCTCACTGATTTAGGCATCCAGTTCTTGGACTAAATACATTTTAAGCTACTCGAGGTCTAACAACTTGTAGCAATGTATCACAGTCTCTTATGAATTCTAAGTTAGTGTGATATGTACCATCAATGTATTCACATGGTCAAATGACTTACACCCCTGCTCCCACTGGGGGACAATTAAAGATATTTCTATTCTAACTTCCTCCAGCAGGACGTTGCATAATCTGACCGTTCAATAGCGAGAACCTTTGGGAGCAGAAATGTAAATAAGAGGCCAAGGCATTGACCCGGATTCCAAACTCCCAACTTACAAATCTCATTAAAATGACAACAGAAACACTCAGAAGTCGGATGTTCCAGCCCTAATGGGGCTTTCTGCTGACTCATGCAATACAAAAATAATCTGAGAATTTCCATGTTTTGTTTTTTGATTTTTTTTTTACCTAAATGGCACACTTGTTTTTCTGTTTCTATTTCTGTTGCTGATTCATGGTGGATGTTGATTCAAAAGGCTGATTGGATTTGTCTTTTTATTGAGCTTCTATTGAGTTTGCTGTGTCATACCAGATGGTAAATGATACATTAATTAAAAATAAGAATCAATGCATAACTGACATTTCCTGGCAGAAAATAAGAAAATAAACAAACTAAGCAATGGGTTTAACCAGTGGACCCCTCCTCCCCCCCCACCACGCCAAAAAAAAAAAAAAAAACAAGCAGCAAAAGATACCACAAAAAAAATATTTTGTGAGGTTGTTTAAAGTACCACATTACAGGAATAATAAGCAATGACATACTACAGTTGATTTTGCTTGGCCTTAGTTTTTGTTCCCTCTCCCACTGCAACTACAGACAATGACACTTTCCCAGAGTGACTGCCTTTCCTGAGAATGCGACCAAAGTATTTTCTGAGAGTAAAACTAAATATTAAATCACACTACAAGTGGCGTTCTGAAGCAAGGGTTTTCCATTTGAACTAACCCAGTCACTGTTATCTTCTGAAATAACCAGACTCTTCTTCTTCTCATCCTTAGTATTTGCTTTTTGACAGAACTTTCTGCGGTTGGCTACATCTTGACATTTAAAATACTGTGTTGGTCTTTGCGTCTAATTATCAGAGAGAAAACAGATGAGCGTGTTCCATGAAATCATCTCTGACATATTAGAGGGCTAACAAGGTTTTAATCTTAATTATACTTGGATGAAAACGATGGGGTCACTCTGGAACGCTATTATAAAGAGTAATGGAAATATAACTCAGCAAGAGATATCTTAAAAGAAAAGAAAAGGGAAAAAATGCCTCCTGTCTCCAAGCAGCACAGCGTGAAATATTCCACTCTGAACACACACCGATAAAACACTGACAAAGCCTCAACTCAGAACCACTAAATTAAATTTAGAGAGGAAAATTGGTTTACAAACCACCCACTGTGTCAGGATCTGTGTTTCTCTGTGTTTATTTTTGAGTTTCTGTGTAGTCCTGTTCCCTGTGAGTCCTGTCTCTGCGTCTTCCCCGTTGATTGTTCCCAGCTGTGTCT
>CAEGAF010019859.1:0-13353 GCA_903067075.1 Micropoecilia bifurca | reverse complement strand
CCCCCCGTGTTCTGCATTAGGTTACCGCATCAGTCCTCAGGGCCTGAATGCCATCATAAAGCGCTACAACAAAGGAGGCAGAATCTACTTTGACGACTACGTGGCCTGCTGCGTTAAACTGCGAGCTCTGACAGGTTGGAACCTGATTGGTTCAGGTTTTCCCACAGAACCTTTAATGGCACCTCTGCTTTGAAACTCTGTTAACTGATTCATGTCGTCACCGCTTCCTTTTCCTGTTGCAGACAACTTTAGACGGAGAGACACCATGCAGCAGGGGTCAGTCAGTTTCCAGTACGATGACGTAAGTCCATTCACTTCTTCTTCAGTATGTAGTTTATGTCAGTAAAGAAGTTTGCACAAGCATCTGTCACCTTATGGCCACATATTTCAACACGTTTGGGGAGTTTTGTGGGCGAATGACACACAAAGTGGAAGGAAAGTGACTTATAGTTATACAGCTCAGTAATGTTGGATTCTGATCAAGTTAACTTTAAATGCTAATAAGGGAACTGGCTGCAAGGTTTTATTCAGGGGTATTGGAGTTTGATAATCTGGCAATCTTTTTCATTATGGCATTTTTCCTGTACTCCTACAGTTATGTATTGTTTTTTTTATCAATACCATAAAATTCTAAATATTTGTTATAGGAGCAGCATTATATAAAATTGACTTTTCAGAAGTTTCCATTATCTTATAATGAAAGACAAGGATTTGAGAAATCCTTTAATTTCCCGTGGCAACCATTCAGCTCTGTGAAACTCTAGCTTGGACCTAGTGGCCCCGTAAAGGCACAGCTCTTTCTCTGAGCAGCACTTCCTTGCAACTCCTTCAGACTAGCTGGCAGAAATTGGCAAACATCTGGTGGATCAGTATCTGTTGAGCCACTTTTCAGTGCAATGTGGTAAAAACGCTGCTAAAGGGTTAAGAGGAAAACTGTTGCGACAACTTCCTGAATGTCTTCAACAGGAGTTTTTAAAGATACAGAGGCCCAATTTGTTAAATTACAAAGTCAAATTCTGTCATATTTGAGTTGTACAATGGCTCTGTGCCAAGAATGCTGGCCCTTTAAAACTTTAAGAGCTACAAAACCAGTAAATATTTACGAGTCGTTTTTGCATGTGGTGTAATCTAGACTTTTATGGTTGTAGTCCTGGGCAGCCAGTACTTGTATCTGTAGAGTATAAAGGTTTCCCATAATTCCATGCACAAACCTGCTATGTTAGTGTAACATTTGGACTTTGTGCTGTGATTAAAGACAACAGAGCAGCTTTATCTGTCAGATTGTTGCTGAATGTGCTTTACCTGTCATCTCCCTCTGTCTTCTGCCTACAGTTCATTCTGTGCACAATGGCCATCTAAGCCCCGCCTCCTGCCCCACAGCCAGAGGTCAGAGAGTCCAGGGCGGTGAGGTCAGCACCTCGAGCCGGCCAGCATATCACACGGCAGAAACAACTCCATGTTTGGAACGTTTGCGCTGGATATTTATAATGCAAACACAGACGGCATTATTGACATTAGAGGGGAGTTTTGGACAATTCACTGTACACCTGTTAATCTAATTTACTTTGGAATACATATAATGAACTAATGCATAAGGAATGTACTTCCACCTGTTGTGCCATTATAATCAGAATATATGCTCAAGTATATCCTTTTTATAGTTCGTTTACAGTGCATGTTGTGAATCGTGATTGTAGAAGAAATTATCCTAAAGTGGTGATTTAATTTAAAATGACCATTTTCAGCAATGTTTATTATAAAAGATAACATTAGATATTTGCTTTATGTTTTGCCTGTGATTATTGGTAGAGGCCATAATCAGACTCCAAGCCAAACACTCCCTCTTCTGTAACAAATTCATATTTTTGTTAAAATAAACACATTACAATCATTAATTTTTCTTTATTCATTTATACAATTGTGCATTATTTCCCAGTCTATTTACATAATATACTTCATTTCTTTAAATATAGTTAAGAACAGAAACATTCAGAGTAGCTGTTAAGTGTCGCATTGTATAAAATACAGTGGCAAACGTTTAAAAAAATGCATAAAAACAATTGTGAACAGCACTAGATTTAAAAAGTGACATTTAGATCCATTACAGTAAGGTTGCTTATCTCTGTGCAAAAGTTTGCAAATCCCATCAAAAGTTCAGCAGACGAACCGGCAACTCAGCAACTTTTGTTCTGTGTCTCAAGACAGATGATCAAAGGAAGGAGGCGCCACTCAGCTGGAAATACTTGGACAATTTGTCTTTAGGTCTGTTTGATGTCCTTAGTTTGCCTGTTTATAATTTTAGATATTCTGCTGGTATGATTTGAGGGATCGGTAAGAACTCGCCTAATTCTGCATGCAGAAACAAAGACTCCAGTGCTGGGAAAAGGTTGGTCTCCTTGCAGCTTTCTATTTTTGATTGTTTACTTTCAGATCAAACTAATTTTAATGGGAAATATAACTTGAGTTAATACAAAAGGCAGTTTTCATTTTTTACATGAATTAAAGGACCAAACCAGCCAGCATGGCCATTTGAGGAAAATTATGGTTTTTAACTTTGACAAATGAAATTTGAGGACTCCATTTTGTATCTACTCTGGCTATATGTCTGAAAATAAAATTAGTTTGATACAAAATTAAACATTCAAAAATAGAAACAAGATGTAAAGCATCTTCTTCCCACATTTGTATAGGATAAACATCTTTCTGCCTTGCTACATTAAGAGGTGATGTATTGCATCCATTATCACCATCATTCCCACATCAGGCTCAGAAACCGTCAAACACAAACCACCAATGAAATGAATACAGTTTAGAAAATAGGTCTCAGATGTTGTGCTGACTGTTTATATAGAGACCCAGAATCTTTATTGGGGTTGATGCTGGAAACGGATCCACTTCAGCATGCAGACTAAGTTAAAGTGATGGTTGCGTATCTGACAGCTAACCCTATTGGATATGAAGGCTAGAGCAAGCGAATAAAAAGCTATGACCAAACTTTTTTATCTCCGGTTTTTCTGATTATGTTTTCTTTCAGGAAGTTGTAGTTTCTCAAACAATGGAAGACCTAAAGCATCACTGTCCTGTTGTCAATGACAAAAGAAAGTTGATTTAAGCGTATCAGAGCCTTGGCCTCTCGCCATCACTGTCACATCCTTTTCCCTTTAAGTGTCACTATGACACTTAAAGGGACGGCATCTGTTGAACACAATGTACTAAACAACCAATTTAACTGAAGCTCTCTAAATTGGATGATGTTGATTTTAACTCATTTGTCCTACATGACATGTGAATGACAAAGTAAGAATGTATCAGAAACGAACTCCTTGTTGTTAGAAGTAGGTTTTTCTCTGTTGAGATGGTTGTAAGGTCACCAGTGTTGCCTGCACTGGCCGTCATTATTGCTCTCAGAAGGCGACGTCTCGTTCTTCTGGTTGTGGACTGTAGGCACGCTAAATATACACACATCTCATGGGGCAAAAACGGTTCCAACTTTAAAGCGGTGGCGTAAAATCTACAATACAGGGCAGCGTCACATAATACATGCCATATTTTCTCTGAACTTTGAGGTTAGCTGGTAAGTTCTAGAAAGTGTAAGCGCTAACGCAACCTCTAAGCTCTGGTAAAGTAGGGCCTGTATTATTTTGCGGTAATGTTTCAAGTAGCTTTGCTCCCTATGTAGAGGGTATAGATGTAGAAAACTAGCTACAGTATTCTGAGCAAGCCGATCACCTGAACGCCTCGCAGCCTGTGAGGAACATGCGACATGAGAACGTAGATCATGCATATCTAGAAGTAGCACATTAGGTGCTTTGTGTTGCTGGCAGTGGTCTATTTGAACTATGTACAGGGTAGCTGATGATAACTTTACATATGTTTAATAATATAGAGTATAAATACCTCAGTATAAATGGATTTTGTACATCTAGATCAGAGCTGGGGAGGGCTGGGCTTCAGAGATGTTCTCAAAAGGAATGGAAGAAAATCTACAGTTTTTAATCCTTTGCATAATTCAGTCTCTTTCTTAGACCCTGAGTCAAGCTTAAGAGAAGACCTTTAGTCTTGAAGGGTTGTGGGCGGGGCTACTGTCCTGGCAGGCCGGGGTCAGACACGGGCCTGTGGAGACCCAACGTTCCTGAGCTGCCGGGGACATCAGGGAGGGAAGCCTGGCGCCCAGACGGGAGCCGCGCCGGCGTGGCCGGACTGCTGCGCCCACTAGTGGTGTGTCTCTGCTCTGGGCAGGGGGCGCTGTCCAGCAGCCCTGCTGGGACAGTCTGTGTGTGGACAACTGGAGAGGAGTCTTTGGATTTCATAGCAGAGCTCTCAGAATCAGGGCCCTGAGGAACAAAGCAAAGGTTTCACTGTTGGAAGCTCACCGATTTTTTTTTTTTTTTTTTGAAAACTAAAGCAACACTTCTACAGATTTAAACTGAGTGAATATTGAAAAGCTGGTAGAAAAATAAAGGCAACACAAAAGTTTTGAGATTAGGTGTTGGACTGCAGCAGTGTGTTAACACACACTGTCCCATTCCGGTTTACCTGTGGAGGAGGCGGGTCCAGGGTGAGGTCCGTCTGGATGGCCGGTGCCGGCTGGACCCTGATGGGTGGGCTGTGGTACTCAGGGCTGGAGGTGACGGTGCTGTAGGCGGGGGGGCCGGCAGCGCTCTGCCTTTGGAGGAGCTGCAGGATGGCCTGGATGTCTGCAGTCATCTGGGACTCCAGTCTGATCTCACACACACACACACACACACACACACACACACACACACACACACACACACACACACACACACACACACAGTTTTCTGTGAGGAAATCCATCAGTCTGGGTTTCATCAGTCAACTTAATGAGAGAGCAAACCTGGATGAGAAAACAAATGAACACATCTGTCCTCCTAAATCAAGCCTTCTGCAGCTATTTAATTCCTAAACCAAGCCAAACATTAGCAGAGATGATTGTATTAAACTACTCAGCTCTTGCTGTGATCTCATTTCTACAGATTATTTATTTACTTTTTGCTGTGCCTGAGCTGCTGAGTTTCCTCAACATGCACTGGGGAGAAATTAAAGGAATGAAAATGAGTGAGCATCAATCAGATCTGCTGAAAACCGTCAGTTATACAAGTCGGCTGTCAACATCCACTTGAAACACTAGGGGGAGACACTGAACTTCCAATCTGATACGTTACCCTCTATAATAGAAGTCTAGTACCTTTTGTCTTGTCCCTGCTACAAACTTTGTATTTTGTGACACAAAGTACATGCAAAGAGAACAGACTGATGTCAATCTGAATGTCAACTCAGTTTGTCAGGTAGAAGGGAGTAAAGTCCTGCAATAGCCACACTGATCAGCATCAATATTGTGAATAATGACAGATGATGAAGAATTATGGTAAATGAAAATGGACAACTTAAAGAACATGGTGCACCTCAAGTTGACGTGTTAAAAGCAGACAGAAAATATTATCAAGGACTAAAGTGACTTTGGAAAACTGATGTCTGAAAATCGTCCAGCTGCAGCTCATGTGGGTCTGAACAAAGAAAAACTACTAGAATTAAAATCCTGCAGATGATTAGGTGAGTATTTATCACCAGGCATGAACAAAAAAAACTGTTTTCTAACTTATTTAAAGCAAACTAACATTACAATGCTTTCAACCTGAATATAATTAACTGTCATCTTTAAATCAAATGTCATCTTAATGTTCACCTTTTCAGTCATATGATGTGAACAATTTGGTTTATATTCATAGCAACTACATTAAGCTGCAGACTGATTGACTCCAAGTACATTTTCTTTGTGAAAGTAAACAGAACCCCTAAATAACTATGTGCTACTTTGTCACATGAAATTGATCAAAATTTGTAGTTTTACTGTGAACACTTTTTTAAAGCACTGTAAAGTTTACGCGACATTACATCAATGGCTGAATAGTAGAAAAAAGCAGCTCAGGAAGTTGTTTTCCGCCACTGTGAGTTGGTTGTGACATCAGCACCTCGTAGCAGCGTTTCTATAAATAGCCTCAGCTTGGCTGCTTCCCCCTCATCTGGACCAGAGCAGCAGCCAGGAGCCACTGCTCCGCTGCATTAGCCTCCACTGTCTGGTCTCTAACGTATGTGCGAATTCTCAGCCAATTAGAGTTTAAATTATGGGCCCAGCTCTGAGCTGCAGAGGAAGGTGATGAAGAATAAAAAGGCCGATTACAGGAAGTGGAGTCGAACGCAGCAGTGGGCTGTCAGGTGACGATCCTGACGTCTGGACCTGCTCCCACCTGTTCAGGTGCTGCTGCAGCAGGTCCAGCCGTTGCTCCACCTCTCCGTAGGTGAGGTCCGTGTCGCTGTCATCCTCCCCGGCTGGGTCTCGATTTTGCGCCGACTCGTCAGCCGCTGCCGTGCCGGGATGAGGCTGAACCCAGACCTCAGCCTGGAGCTCTGGAAGGAGATGGAGGTTAGTGGAAACCCGGGACGGCAGACAAATTGAGCTTTTGACATTTTGGCATAGAAAAGAGATTTGAAAATCAAAATGGACACCTCATGCTTCAGGTTTTTATTTCTCAAAAATACAAAAAAAGCACAAATCGATTTTCTCCTATTTCAAATCCCCTGCTGAAGGATGATGCTGCCACTGCCATGCTTCATGCCACACTCCTTGGACAAAAAAGTGTTGATCTATCCCATAGAAGGTCAAGAAGAGCAGCACTGTAATGTGACAAACTGCGTAAAAGTTGAAAAAGTATAAATACTTTCCATAAATCTTTCTCTGAATCTCTCTGCACTCAGCCAGTCAGGCTCTCAGCACATTTCTTCTGCCTCCTTTCAGAAATGAATGGCTGGAGATTAAACTGACATTCCCTCCCTGGGCTGTAATCAATATCGCTGCTCTCTACCTTGGCAGTAATCCTCTTACAGCTGTAACAGCTGAATTATGGGATATTACTATCAAATCAACGCGCTGACACCGTTTCCTCGTCTCTCATGCCAGCGGCGTTACGGCATGTGAGCTGCAGGTTCCTGTGGGCCGACCGAAGGCGGCGACCCGGTTCCGTTTGGAGGAAACAAAGCAGCAGACACAACGTAGTCGCTGTGGTAACGGGGAGAAGTTCTGCCCAGATCTCCAGTTACAAATCAAACTTTACATGTTTTTTTGTTCCTTCTGTCCTGTGCATTAGTGAGTTACTGTTCACTTTAACACTAATCATTATCTAGAATCATCACACAAGCGACACTAATTTTTGCTTCTTCCTAGTAAATTGTACTAAGGTAAAGAATTTAACTTGAATGAATATTAACCATATCGGTGCTGGGACTAAATGAAACCTTTTTATCAAGTTCATTTCAGGTCTATAATGAATTTATTTGAAAAGTATACATGTACAAAATAATCAACGTTTTCAATTCAAAAACACTGTTTGCTGCTAAATCAAAAATAAATGGACACAAATAGTTAATTTTTTTATACATTATAGTGTTTCAGGAACAGAGGATGCTAACATTAGCATTGTTGATGTCTGCTGCTGCATCATGTTTAGCATAGAGATGCTATTTTGGAAATTAACAGCTTTTCTCAGGCTAACTGCTTTTACCACAATTTAGTCTCTACCAGCGTCCAATCAGATAGTTTTTAAGCAAAGACAACACCGACTGTCTTTACTTAAAAACTAGTCACTCTTTACTATTAAATGAACCTGAATGAAGGACAGAATCACCTTTATATTCCTGGTTCTGTGTGTTTCCTTCAGCCTGAGCTTCAGGAGCCGCGCTCAGCCCAAGACCCAGGGTGTGGTCCCTAACAACCGGGTAACCAAGCACACCAGAACACAAGGGCCTCTGCTCCTCTTCCTCTTCCCTGCCTTCCTCCTCTTCCTCATCCTCGTCCTCGTCTTCCTCGCCCTCCTCGGCGGACTCTCTCCTGTCCTCAACCGGTGAAGAGGCGTAGACGCCGCGGCCCTTGGCGTCGCAGTGCGGCGCCGCCGGCTCCTTGTTTGAGCCTGTGGGGAGAAACGGTAATCAGGGAACAGGAAGTTCTACGCTCAGACTTCCTCTGGGATGACAACAGGTGGAGACTGGCTTTGCTTTGGGGGTTAAACTGAGGACAAACATCAACTAAATGTCCTCAGAACTCAGGCAATCATACATCACACTTTGTTTTTATATTAAGAAGACAAGAAATGATTGTTTTTGAGATTTTATGCAAAAGTTTAAAGTAGGGTTAAGTTAATCTCTAAGAAAGAAAATCTATAGATGCTCCCAATCCAATATAACTGAGCTTGAACAAAGAAGAACAGTTCTAGATTTAGAAAGTGGTAATTAGTAACTTTCATAATCAATGTGAATGATTTTCCCATGTGTGCTGGTTATAAAACGATCAGTTTGCTCAGTCTGTGCTGGTAAACTCACACATAGCGGCTGTATTCAGACAGCTTGTCGCCATGGCGACCAGTTAAATTGTTCTGAAGCCGACCCGAATGCCGAGTGCTGCAGTTTGGACTCGTGTTTGTGTACAGGCAGTCAGATTCCAGCCGCTCCCGTCTTGGGGCTGAGAGACCAGACCAGGGGTTGAGAAGTCGAATGTCTAACAAATTCCTCCAACTCTGATCTTCTGACTGCTGAGTCAGCAGAATCGACTGAAGTGATGTCATCAGCAACACCAACACAATAGTGTCACTTAGGAGCTCAGGATCCATTACTCTTAAAAACTGCTGCTTTGTTATCAACCAAACGCTAACAGAGACGGAGCTTCGTCAGTCTTCACAGGCGGCCATTTTGAAATGCAGTCAGAGTTTATTAAACCTCTTAAAAATGGAGAAATAAGAAATGTGTGGCAGCCATATTGGATTTTTAGACAAAATGTCAACATTTTGACAGAACAAAACTCAGAAAAATTATCAACGGTAATATTTCATTCCAAGTCAAAATGGATGCTGCTCTGACTGAAGCTAAATTTGGTTAGGAAAAAAAAACTACATACAAAAATACTACACATCTCAGCTATGGCACTGTACAGATTTTACTTTCCCCTGGAATAACTTACAAATGTGAAGATTACAGTGTAATGGATAACAGTAGGTGAAAAACCAGCTGCTTGTTTTAGCTGAGGACAGTCTGGAGTGAGAAAAACTCCACATGCTGCCGGTGTTCAGTCAGCCTGGCTCATGTTGCAGCTCTGACCTGCTAACGCTGAGCTGCAGGCCTCGCTGTGCTGAACCATTTTTAGGCCCACAGAGGAGCGTCTTTTTTTGACTGGGCTCCACCTGTTCTGGGTGCACAGGTGCAGGGAAATGTCCTTGTTACAACAGATGTCCTGATGATCAACACATGCTTGTGGCCACAAAAAACACCGACTGATGTCTAAACACTCATGTGGGTTTTCAAGCCTAGTCATTCTACCTAAAGTAAAGTTTGTCAAAGCTTGTTGATAACAGCTGTGCAATAGAAGGTCAGAAACTTTATCCTGTGATTTTTGACTATGAGACTCTGACCTACTGTCTGGGTTCCATGGTGATATTTTGGATGAGTTGAGTCAGCAGAGAAGTTTAGACGTCCAGTTAGAGAGCAATGCTAACGTGTTTTATTCTTGCAATCTTTGCAGTTATTTTCAGGTTTACCTGTGGAGGATTTCCTCTTGTATGAAACCCGTCTGCGGTTCTTCCCGTCCACCATGTCAGGGTCACTGGGGTAGGTCGTCTGCACAGCAGGGAACATGTGGTCAGGTTCAAACCTTCTGCCCAGCAAAAACACTCAGCTTTTAAAACTTTATTACAATATTTCATGGAAAAACCACGTCGTCAATGTGCTAAGTTAGGAATTCATGCAGAGACCAACACAAAGTACTGCTGGGTCTGTTAGAATACTGGATTCTGGACAATAGATTGTTAAAAAAAGTCATTGTGACAATTGATGGCATTATTGTTTTGAGACAATTTTCAAGTAATTTGGTAAAAAAAATAATAATTTAACATAGAAACAGGAAGACATTTAAACACAAAACAATAAATATAATGAATCCTTTTAAAAAAATTTTTTTTGAACCTAATCATTTTTCATTAAAACTCTTGAGTCATATGTCAGCGCAAGTCAAAGTGCAAATAAAACCTTAAAAAGTTAAATCTTGTATATCTGTGTAATGAGGAGCTTGGTCATAGAGGTGCTGATTTCTGGTTGGAAATTATAATTCTTGCTGGAAAGGGGACATTTTTCCTTTATGGACAAAAACAAGTTAATCTCTGAGGATCTGCAGGAAGAAACAACCTTTAACACCTGAATGTTTAATGACACTAGAAATGTAATAAAAGTGCTTGGAGAAAATGTTGGAGAACAACTGCAGAGTACAAGTCCTTTAAATGTTACTTTCCATTTAAAACTCTATATTAATTCCGTCTTTTCACAAGAAAAAGCAAAATAAAAAAAATCAGATTAGTTCATTCATACTGAAACACCTTGATGAGTCATCATTTCTAAATCTAAACTAAAATCAGATACAATCACAGCTGCACATTAACCCAACAACCTCAACACTTAGATCAAGTCAATTTTAAGGCTATTAGCTTTTTTTATTGGCATAAAATCACACCACACTGTTCAGAATCAGTTTTGAAACTAATCCCAATGAAATACATTAAAGTTTGTGGTTGTGCCGTGACAAAATGTCTAAAGGCTTAACTTGTCTGAGTGTCTTCATCTTGCAGAACGTGGACAGGTTGTGACCTTTTGGGTTTTAAAGTGAGTAACAGGAACTGTGTCCGGTGTCGTTAGGTCACCGTGTCTGTCCTGTTTTCACCGTAATCTCACCGTGTTTCTCATGTGTCTGATCTCCTCGGCCCTCTTTAAATAAATAACCAAAGACAACTAGGACCTGCGTGCCAGGTCTCCAGTTAAAGATAAAACGACCAACATGCTCCCTCTTTCTCCGTCTTCCAGTAAAGCAGCAGCGAAAAGAAAAAAGTAACTCAGCGAAAACGTTTCCGAAGAGAATGACTGAATTAAGTAAAGAGGGGATCAGCAGAATTAATCAAGAAAAGCTTCCATTCCAGTCAATGGTCTTTTAAAGTAAAGCACAACCAGTGGTTTTTACTTCAAAGGCCTCAAATCCCTTTGAACCTCTTTGATCAGACCATCTTCAGGTCACTGGTTTCACCTTCATGCTGGCTACCTTGGCGTTTTCATCCCGAAGATCAAAGGTCAGCTCCAGGTTGGTGAAGAAGTGGTCGGCGAACTCTGGGTACATGTTAAGCACCTCCAGAATCTCCTCCCTCTGGATGGTGTGCAGGTCGCAGTAGCTGAGCGCGCGAACCTCCGCGCACGACTTCCCCGGCTTGGCGAACAGGTGGATCATCTCGCCGAAGATGTCGTTTTTACCTGGACAGCGAGCAGGAGGACCAACGTAAGAGATAAAGAAACACGAGTCAGGAGACACTTATCGTCTCTCCTGGTTGTTGATCGCATGAGGAGGGATGTGGTTCAAGTTTTCCACAGAAACAGTCGTATCTGAAACCTGATGGTAGAGGTGTAGAAACCTCACTTTGTAAGTTAGAAAATATGTTCTGATGAGTCTTGTCAGATTAAAATATCTTTTTAAAATAACCTTTAAGCAGGTATTACACAGGCTTTTTATTGAAACCACATTTCTGTTTTTTGTACATTTTTAATTGTAGTATTCTAATTTTAAATGCGTTTTCATTAGCTGTTAGCAGCTAAGAGAAAAAGTTGTTCAGTCATTACTCTTTGTCTAAATTCAATTTAATTCAGAAATACTTTATTGATCCCAAAAGAAAATATTAAACATTGTTGTAACCTGTTTAATTAAAAAGTTACAAATGTGGTTTTTAAATCCAGTGGTTATTAAAGTAGATCAAGTAAATAATGAGAACTCTGTGAAATTTTAATATAAATATTGATGGTAATCAGACTTTATTCAAGTTCTTGATCTGTGTTTGTTATTTTGCTAACATGGTGAAAGTAATTTGAGAATATAAGTAGTTTCAGTATCTGAGAACCTTTTTTCTATGCTTGCTCTTTGGTAGTGGAAACCGAATTAGAAAACCAGTTTGGGCACTGGAGGCATTTCATTACAGCTTCAAACTGGGACTAGGCTGTGAGGAGAGGGAACTCGTAGAGTGGAAAACACCTGCTGCTTCTATGGGATGAGGGGAAAGGAGAGCAAATGAAAAATGCTCTAATTATATCTGGAAGATGTCGATAGCAATTTGTGCTTCGGTTGCAGCTGTGGTCATGCTTGGCATCCCAACACAGAGACAATCTCTCACACACACACACACACACACACACACACACACACACACACACACACACACACACACACACACACACACACACAATATCTCTCTAACCCTTTTATCTTCTGTCATTTTACTTTCATCATCATTTCTTCTTCTTTCTACCTTCTATTTTTATCTGTCTCTATCTGCAGCCCGGCTCTTTTCCCCCCTCCATTACCAAACACACTGAATTTCCTGTTACTTTCATTCCATTATGTGTCCGCCCCCACTCTCTTCTGTTCACTTCATCTTGGGGAACTTTACACAAAACGCCAGCGAACCCAGTCGTATCGCAGTGCAACATAGCCATCTGCACTTAGTGCTAAAAAGACGGGAGTTCAAAGCTAAGCAGCTGCACTGATGGGACTGTCAATTTGTGCTTCTTTTGATGTGTCACAGTGACACATGAACAAGGCTAATTAAAAACCATGTGCATTTCTACTTTAATTTTTGAATTATGAGTCTGTCTGTGTGGGTGACGCCACTATAACCAGTGATTCAGTTGCAGCAACCACACTTTGTATCATCACGACGGGAAGAAGCAGAGACATGAGAGCCGAGTTAGGTAAGCTGGAAAGGTAACGGGTTGGACAGGGTTGGATTTATTGGTGCACAACTTTACAGTTTTTTGGAAAAGATTTTGTAAATTGCGTATTTATTTCCTTTTGTTTCATAATTCTACACCAAACATACACAAAAACCCAGAAAAATACTCAAAACAAACTGAGTAGCTGGTTTATTTGAGATATGGAATGGTGTTTTGTCAAGTTATGTGGAACTAGTTAGTAATTGGTTACTAGCCACTTCTTCAAGAAAGCAATCCAGTTACTGTACTGATTACTTATTTTCAAGAGTAATTCTTGTGTTTTGAATAGACATAAAAAAAATACAATTGTTGACTTTAAAAAAAAGACAATTTCCTAAAGTCAAACATTTTCCACTTTTGAAATTCTGAAAACCCTTTGGTTTTTCTAGAAAAACCACAGGATAAATCATTATAAAGTTGTTGGATAAATGTTATATTATCTTTTCTACTTATTAGTTTTCATTCTAAATAATGTAGTTATCTATAAAAGTATCT
>CAEGAF010019855.1:0-10081 GCA_903067075.1 Micropoecilia bifurca | reverse complement strand
ACTGTCCTGATTTAGGGCACCAAATTTTGTGAGTTTGTCCCGCTTGGGCTTTGAAGATATAACTGAAAGTGTAAAGGTCAAAAGGTCAACCAGCCCCCCAAGCTTTCATGAGATCCAACAAAATGGTGTCAAACGTTTGTGTTACGTTTGTGCTGCAAAAATTTTTGTTTATGAAATCCAACTTTCTTTATATCTTTAACATGATAGCGGAACAAACGAAAATTTTTGTTGCACAAACGTAGCACAAACGTTTCACATCATTTTTTTTAGATTTTATAAAAGTGGGGAGGCTGGTTGACCTTTTGACCTTTACAGTTTCATTAATATCTTCAAAGCCAAAGCAGCACAAATGAAAATGTTTGCTGCACAAACGTAGCACAAACATTTGACCCCAAATTTGTCTGGTTTGAAGAAGGGGGGGGGTGACTTCACTCAGGTCCCAACCTCAGGTCAGGGTTCCAGTAAATGATCCCACAGGATGCCGCGGCCAACGTCTGTAAGCTAGCAGCAGAAACGTGAGTGTTAGCGATGTTAGCGGCTGGTTTTCACCTGCAGAGCGTCGAGTTACTGGCCTGCGGCTCAACATGCAGCATCAGGGCGAATTTAGTACCGACGACTGCAGACGTATTGTTGTTGTTGGGCTTCACAGTGACCAGCTGCTGCTTCACGCACTGCAACATTAAAACAGGCAGAAATGGTAAACAACTAAATACGTCTCTAAATTACACAATGTTAAATAATTACAGAAAATATGAACAAACACACATAATTTGGGACTAAAACTGAAATAATTTGAGTTTTTTTACCTTGTCATAAGAGAAAAAGATGTTTTATTTTCACAGCTTCAAACTAAATATTTAGTTTGAAGTTAAATATTTAGCTTTCTAACTAAGATCTTAGATTGCAAATTAAATATTTAGCCTGGAGCCAAATAATCAGATTGTAAACAAAATATTTAGTTTAGTTAAAAAGCTTATTTAACTTTTGTCAACTAAAATATCAGCTAAATATTTAGTCTGGAGCAAAATAATACAATTGTAAACTAAATATTTAGCTTATTTAGCTTAGCAGCAAAATATTTAGTTTGGAGATAAGTACTTAAATATTTAGTTGGTATATTAAATATTTAGTTATCAAGCTAAATATTTGGTTTACCAACTAAATATTTAGTTATCAAGTCAATTTCTTACCTTAATACAATTAGATTATTTACATTATAAACAAAAAATGTTTTGAATCAAAGATAATAAACTAAATATTTAGTTATGCTAGCTCGTCAACCTGATATTCAATTTGCAAGCTCGATGTTTAGCTTAGTTAGCATGCTAGCTAAATATTTAGTTTGTAAACCAAATATTTAGCTTACTCGTCATTTCACTCGTCATCTCGCGCGATTTAGCGTCAATAAAGATTTAGCTTGTAGCTAAATTTTTAGTTTGCTGTGACGTAACTTTTTAGTTTGTAAACCAAATATTTAGCTTACTCGTCATTTTTGGTGAGCGAGATTTAGCATCAAAAAAGATTTAGCTTGTAGCTAACGTTTTAGTCTGTTACGAAGTAAGTTTTTAGTTTGTAAACCAAATATTTAGCATACCTCATTTCATTCGTCATCTCGCGAGATGTAGCGTCAAAAAATATTTAGCTTGTAGCTAACGTTTTAGTTTGTTGTGAGTAATTTCCATTACCTTGTAGCAGTAATCTGAGGTGTAGAAAACCCGGACCGGGTCCGGTAGCTTGTTGTGAAACGTGAGCAGAGCCTGGTCCATTTTCAGAGGACCTGCAAAGATTCGAGCCTGATTATATGGAAGGCGTTTCACGTCAAAACACGTTTCAGACGAATTTGAGGAAAATATGCGGCATTAATCAGACTAAGCCAAACGTCACTCACCGACCTCTGGAAATGCAGAATAAAACTCGTTTTTGGTGATTCCTGCTCTGCTGCAGGTTATCAGGGGTAAAAACAAGAGGGCTGCAAAGTGCAGCCTGCTGGAATGCATGTTACTTCTATCTGTCCTTCTGCTCAGCTTTACAACTATCTGTCCTTCTGCTCATCTTTACGGCTCTCCCACCTGCGCTACACCCGGTCAAAGGTCACAAAGGTGTTTTCTTTTCTGTTTGGAGTCATATATCCGGATAATGTATAGCTATAAATTACGAAATGGAAGGATACGGAAGAGGATTAGTGCCACCGAAAAAAAAATTCTGACTTTAAATCTCAGAATTCTGACTTTAAATTCAGAATTCTGAGATTAAAGTCAGAATTCTTTTTCTTTTTCGGTGGCCTAATCTTCTTCCATAGAAGGAAGACAGAAACTCTAAGGTTTATTATGGTTTTAGATTCTTAACCCAGAGATTCCCATATTTTTCCACGCCATGACCACCAAATAGCATTAGCTTCCGGTCGGGACCCTCGTTGAAAACCTGCAGATAATGCTGCAAAATATCCAAAGAAACATCAACTTTTAGAATGTTTTTCTTACTTTTATTTATTCTTCAATGTCTCCCGCAGGCGGGAAAATGGACGGTTCCTTTTGGGTCTTTTTCTTGTCGGTAAACTCGTCCATTTCGCACTTGCTTGCTATGCTAACTATGCTAGCAGTCCAATCATAAAGATGAGTGTAGTAAATAACTTTTAAAAAAATTATTTTAACTTAATAATGACTGTACACTACAATAATTTTATGATAAAAAAATATAGGTAAAACTACGGAAAACTGAAAAAAATAATTAGATTATAAAAAGATTAATTAAAAAGATAAATTAAGTCAGAATTTAATCTCTGAGATTAAAGTCAGAAAGTCAGAATTCTGACTTTAAAGTCAGAAAGTCAGAATTCTGAGATTTAAAGTCAGAATTCTTTTTTTTTTTTTTTTTTTGGTGGCCCCAATCTTCTTCCGTACAAAACTGTATTATTACAAATTGTATTAGTATTTTTATTTTTGCCATTTTTCCCGTTTTTTCCACCTTCCCTCTAGCGCCCTCTGGCGGCAGCCATTTTGTAAAACATTGTCTCAACTCATCTCCAGTTTTTGACTCAATCTCCTGAAATGCAGCCAACTGGTAAATGCTGATCCCAGTAACGTCTTCATTTCATTAACCAGTTCATTTCCTCCCAGTGACAGATGGGTTCACTGGGGCAAATCTCACCGGAGGAGCATGTTAACCTTTGACCTTCGACCTTTCAGATCTGCTCTCAGGGTTTCTGCGCTCTTTAGTTTTTACATCTGTTGGTTTTTAAGACTCAAATTTAATACTTTATTCAAACCTAATGCTACCTTACAGCTCAGTGTGATGGTTAAATCAAAATTTAACATTTTAATGTGAAAAATTAATGTTAGTGTAACCCAGTTACAAATGTGCTTTTAAAAAAATTATTTGTAATTAATTTTATATTGAGAAATTGTGAATTTTATCTTATTCAGTTATTTTTATTTTTTGTATTTGTCTGCACGTTTGTGTCTCCTGGGCTTCCGTATCTTGGTCCAGTCCTTTTCTCTCAGCTTTGATATATGTTTGTTTTCTGCATGGATGTTGTTGTTTATGTTGAAGTTTTTACCATATGTTGTTTATTGTTGTTTGTTAGTGTGTTATTTTGCAGTTATGACCATAATTATGGGTTTTTATTACCAGTTTTATTATAATTTTATTTATTTTGGCGCGAACAACCGGTGTTGATCCAGCCCAGTTCCTTCGAACATTGTTTTTATCTTCACATTTAGGGAGAGAGAGTTGTAGAAAAGGTTGATTTGGTTTGATTCTTTTCCCCCAAAATAAAATATTTCACTGAAACCTGGTCGAATGTCTGCTAGAGACTCATTGATACCATTTGATTTATTTCGTTTACTGAAAATAGGGAATTTTATTCCTTAGAATAGTGAATAGAAAGTCCGTCTTTCCTGCTGCATTTTATGTTTCCAAACTTACCCAATCTGTCATAGTTTTCAATTACATTAAGTCCACAGAGCAACGTTTAGTGTTCTATGGAGGGCCAAAAGTGCCACAACATAATAAACAAAAGAAATGTCAACACTTTATTTATATGTGACATATATTTATTTACTTAATAATATACACATATGTTTACTTAATTTACCTTTGGGATTAATAATATATTTTTGAACTTGAATAACTATAAAATGGTGGTATGGTATGAGCACTTCCTAATTCATTTACAATTTTATTTATTTATTTACTAAATAAATAATGAATAAATTAATATATTAAATATTTACACATTTCTGGCACTATAGTTGCCAGAAATTTAATTTATACATCTAATTAAATATGAATACTTAAAATATAATGAATTAAAAATCTAAATTCTTCATATGTTAATGGCAGATACAGGTATTCTGTCTGTTTGTTATTAAACATGGTCTAACATCTGATTGGTTGACGAGTAGAATCTGGTCCAATTCAAACCAATCATCTTGACAAGAACTGATTTAGCCCCGCCCACTTTTACACCAACGGTTAAAGCTGAAGTTACGTTCTGTTAGGTCTAAAAAACATTTGAAAATTATAAAAATCTATACTTTTGTTATTGGCATTCATTTTTTTCTCCTGTATTAAACTAAATATGTTTGTATTTCCTGTTTCATCTGTTTTAGTAGCTTTTTATTCACTATTTGGAGCCGATTTGTGTTTGATCTCCCTGCACTTTATTCAACATCAACCTTATCTCCACAGTTTGTTTAGATTATTGATTATTTTTTTAGCGAGTCCAGGAAGCAGAGCGTCATCACAGCGCAAACAGCAGCAAACCCCGCGCATGCGTGGCGCAGCGGCTGCGTGTTTATGATTAAACTGGGCTGATTTCTGCTCAGGCTTCAGCAGGGGCGACCCGTCAGGACCCCCAGCTGCGGATGGATCAGCTGCATTCAGCAGAGCCGCGTCTCTTCCAACATGGTGAGTAGCGGCGCAGCCTGTTGCTCCACTTCCGGCCGTTTGTGCGTCTCAATGAACAGGAATGTGCGGGATTTACGCAGAAACGCGCAGCTTCATCCCGACCGTCCGCTGAGTTTGCGTGTTGGAGCCAGACGGGATTTGTTTTCGATATAACGTCACTGATTTGAGCAGATTACGCTGTTGCTATGATACCTGATGACGTCACAGCGGGGAAAGAAACATCTGCTTGGCTAAAATCATGTGACTTTAAATAAATAGTTAAAAAAAAAAACTAAGATGGAAATGACCAAATGCAGCCAGACGATCCACTCAACCAACAGAAAACACACAAAAATCATTCGGTTTTTGTTTCTTATAGCAGGAGCGATGCGGCGGTTTATCGTTTCCAGATGGACGCGCTGTCAGCCAATCAGTGTTTGCGGCGCTTTCAGCCAATCAGTGTTTGTGTTTGAGAAGCTGCCCCTGTAGGCAGAGACAGGGGGGCAAGAGGGACATTACAAAACATTCACAGGAACGTAGGGAAAGATCCAGAAGCCGAAAACTAGCTAGAAAAAACCTGAACATTTGAGGTCAATTTTTAAAATTTCTACAAAAAATGTACATTTCCAGAGTTTGAAAAGTTGCATATTTTTGAGTTCTGAAACCCAGAAAATTTCTAGTGAAAAAAACAAACAAGAAAATCATAGTTTCAATAATTGAAAATTTGCCAGAAGAAAATCAGAAATTTTGAGATTAATCTGAGAAATTTTCAAAAACAAACCTGGAAATTTGAATTTCAAAACTCAAATGTTCTAAAATAAATAAATAAATATATAAATAAATAAAAGGAAAAGAAAATTTCTGACTTTGAAAAACTAAAACTTTGCTGGGGAGAAAAAAATTATTTTGAGATTAGTCTCAAAATTTCTGCATGGACATTTGAGTGTCCAAACATTTCTGGAAGAAACAAGAAAATACCTGAGCTCCAAAAGAAAAGAATATTTGCTGGAAAAAAATCTTGATTTCGGAGTTTGAAAATTCAAAAATTTGCACGGAAGAAAGTTTCAAAAGTCCAAATTTTTTAAAATTCGAAATGCAGAAAATTTCAAGGAAATATCTGAGCTTTTCGACTAAAGTTAAAAATATTCTAGAAAAAAACTGAAGTTCAGAGATTGCAGAAATTTTCTAAACTAGGACATTTTAGTTTTTAAAAGTAAAAAAAAGAGCTAGAAAATTAATGAAAAATAAGTTTTCAACTTTTGAAACTCACATTCAAGTTTTTGAAGCAAACTTCTGAAATTAGTCTAAATATTTGAGTGTTTTTTTCTCTAGCAATGAGAAACTCAGAAATGTCCCTGTATTTTTATTTTCTTTGAGAAAATGTCAGTTTTTTTGGACAGAAATGTCCACGTTTCCTTTCTGACTCTCATGTCCACGTTTCCTTTCTGTCTCTCATGTCCACATTTTCTTTCTTTCTGTCTCATGTCCACGTTTTCTTTCTTTCTGTCTCTCATGTCCACATTTTCTTTCTTTCTGTCTCTCATGTCCACATTTTCTTTCTTTCTGTCTCATGTCCACATTTTCTTTCTTTCTGTCTCTCATGTCCACATTTTCTTTCTTTCTGTCTCTCATGTCCACATTTTCTTTCTTTCTGTCTCTCATGTCCATGTTTTCTTTCTTTCTGTCTCCCATGTCCACATTTTCTTTCTTTCTGTCTCCCATGTCCACATTTTCTTTCTTTCTGTCTCTCATGTCCACGTTTTCTTTCTGCCTCATGTCCACATTTCTTTCTGTCTCTGTCAACATTTCCTGTCTCTCATGTCCATGTTTTCTGACTCTCATGTCCTCGTTTCCTTCCTGTCTCTCATGTCCTTCTTGTCTCATGTCCTGCAGGCCGGTAAGATCCAGACTCTGAGTGAAGACGAACGCTCTCACCTGCTGCCGCTGCTGCGAAACGCCCAGTGGGTGGAGACGGTCGGCCGCGACGCCATCTACAAAGAATTCATCTTCAAAGACTTCAATCAGGTTTGTTCATCAAACCCCTTATGGACGCCATCTGGACGCCGTATGAACGTTTTGTGAACCCCGTCTGAATGTCGTCTGAACATTGTTTGATCGCCGTCTGAACGTCTGAACGTTTTGTGAACGTTTTGTGAACGTTGTCTGAACGTCGTTTGAACGTCGCCTGATCGCCAACTGATTGTTGTCTGAACGTCATCTGAACGTCGTTTGAACGTCGTCTGAACGTCGTTTGAACGTTGTTTGATCGCCGTCTGAATGTCGTCTGAACATCGTCTGATCGCCGACTGATTGTTGTCTGAACGTCATCTGAACGTCGTTTGAACGTCGTCTGAACGTCGTTTGAACGTTGTTTGATCGCCGTCTGAATGTCGTCTGAACATCGTCTGATCGCCGACTGATTGTTGTCTGAACGTCATCTGAACGTCGTTTGAACGTCGTCTGAACGTTGTTTGATCGCCGTCTGAACGTCATCTGAACGTCGTTTGAACGTCGTCTGAACGTCGTTTGAACGTTGTTTGATCGCCGTCTGAATGTTGTCTGAACGTTTTGTGAACGTCGTCTGAACGTCGTTTGAACGTCGCCTGATCGCCGACTGATTGTTGTCTGAATGTCGTCTGAACATTGTTTGATCGCCGTCTGAACGTTTTGTGAACGTCGTCTGAACNTCTGAACGTTTTGTGAACGTTTTGTGAACGTCGTCTGAATGTCGTCTGAACGTCGTCTGAACGTCGTTTGAACGTCGTCTGAACGTCGTCTGAACGTCGTCTGAACGTCGTCTGAACGTTTTGTGAACGTCGTCTGAACGTCGTCTGAACGTTTTGTGAACGTCGTCTGAACGTTTTGTGAACGTTTTGTGAACGTCGTCTGAATGTCGTCTGAACGTCGTCTGAACGTCGTTTGAACGTCGCCTGATAGCCGACTGATTGTTGTCTGAATGTCGTCTGAACATTGTTTGATCGCCGTCTGAACGTTTTGTGAACGTCGTCTGAACATCGCCTGATCGCCGACTGATTGTTGTCTGAACGTCGTTTGAACGTCGTCTGAACGTCGTTTGAACGTTTTGTGAATGCCGTCTGAACGTTGTCTGATTGGCGTCTGATCGTCGTCTGAACGTTTTCTGAATGTGACGCTTCGCTCCGCCTGCAGGCCTTCGGGTTCATGTCCAGAGTGGCTTTACAAGCGGAGAAGATGGACCATCATCCCGAATGGTTCAACGTTTACAACAAGGTACCAAACATCACCTGAGGTTACATGATATGTGCAAAAATTAATTAAATAACATTCAGGTAAAAGAATATATTTATATTTATAAAAGGATCTCAATTATATGGAAGGCCATTGGTGCCACTCTGATGAAACACAAATCCAACTTGTTTCTTAATTATGACTAAGCAATGTCGTAAATATGAGATTATCTCATAATTACATGCTTATCAGTTTAAATTACTGGTTCAACTTGATCACTTAAATTTGATCTATGTCAGTAGCTGCGTTTCCAAAAATATGTAAAAAAAAAAACTTTGTAATTGTGTTTCTTCCATTAAATAAGAGTTAATTAATTTGTTCATGTGCTAAGTCATTAAAAACAACATGTGGCGCCATCATCCTCCAACTACTTCCTGTCATCATCTTTGTTGTTTCTGCCAGTAGTAACATCCGGTTGTTGCCCATGTGACTCGTGATGCAAAAAAGTGTTTCCATTGCAGTTTTCTGAAATAAAACAATTTCCATACTAAAACAAATGTCTCCATTGACCATAATTGTACAAATTGGAATTACAAAAATAAAATTGCTTAATAAACCAATGCAGAAAAAAACTCGTTTTTTGATAGTTATTGCCCTGCTGTGAAGTGCCAACATTTATTTAGCAAAACTGAAAACATTTTACGCATCACAAGAGTCTCATGATCAACAGGATGTTGCTACTGGCAGAAACGACAAACAGGAAGTGGTAGGAGGAGGATGGAGTAGCGGGTTTTTTAATGACTTGTTGGGTGAACAAACTAATTCAGTAATTGTGTTTATTTAATAGAAACACTGCAATTGCAAAACTGTGTTTTTCCGACATTAGCAAAATAGCGGTAAAAGTTCGCAACGCATTTACACTCTAAAAAGAAAAAGTTGAACCAACTTAATTAAATTGCTTCTATGGGTAACAAGCAATTCAATTAAGTTTATGGATGATAAGTTGGGTGATTAGAATATATTGAATTGGTTAAACTTAATAAATTAAGTTGGATAAACTTAATTGAATTGCTTGTTATCTATGGAAGCAATTCAATTAAGTTGTTTAACTTTTAATGTAAGTTTTGAGTTAAATGAACACAAGAAGTAAGTTGGAATAGCAAAAGCAAAGGAATTAAGTTAAATTAATGTAAATAAGTCCATAAGATGAACCTAAGCCCAAAAAACAATTTTAGAGTGATGATGGAAAAACAGTGTAAAGAGTTGTTTTTTTAAATGGTTACGTTTCCATTAAGCAAATGTATGTTTGTATTTCCAATTTGTGCGATTCTTTCTCATCCCTGCAGGTCCAGATCACGCTCAGCACCCACGACTGCGGCGGCTTGTCTCAGCGCGACGTAACGCTGGCCACCTTCATCGACCAGGCCTCCCTGATGTGACGCCGCTTCGCCCGGGAAACAGCCATCGGATTTCAAACGCCAGATGAAAGCAGATTCACTCTTAGTTCTCCGTGACAAAGAAAAACATGTAACCGAAAACAGAATCAGGTTTACGTTACGTTAGGGTTTGAGTAATTCCAGAAGTCGTGATCCATTCCAGTCGAAACAGTGATTTGTTGTGCCTGTTGTTTCCTGTATTACGGTACTAAGATGTTAGCTTGAATTTGTGACCCGATGAAGCTAAATAATGACCAAGACGCCATTTTATCAGGGCGATTTATGTATAAGTAGGGCTGTATAGTGATACAATAATCTCACAATACGATACACAATATTCTGCCCACGATACGATATATATTGCGATATTCAGCAGACGATACAATTCTGAAAGGAAATCTGAAAGATTTCAGAGGGACAGAGTGATTTTGGTGAAATTTTGTGACTGTTATAAAGTTGGATTGAATTAATTTGACTGAAAACTGATTAAAAGCACCAACTACACAATACCTGCTCTGGTTGGACACAGACTGAAAGTGGACAGCTGGACA
>CAEGAF010019854.1:0-13342 GCA_903067075.1 Micropoecilia bifurca | reverse complement strand
CACACACACACTCACACCTAGGGGCAATTTAGACAGACCACTTAACCTGACAGTCATGTTTTTGGACTGTGGGAGGAAACCGGAGAACCCGGAGAAAACCCACGCATACACAGGGAGAACATGCAAACTCCATGCAGAAAGGCCGGGGCCGGGAATCGAACCCAGAACCTTCTTGTTGCAAGGCGGCAGCTCTACCAACTGCGCCATTGTGCAGCCCTAAGCATCAATATATCTTCAGTTTAAAAACCAGCAAAAATTTCTTTATTTAACTATTTATTTTCAACACTTTAACTGTCACTGCATGTTTGTCTTGTGTTTTTGTGATGATTAAATACAATGTTGAAGAGCCAATTTCACAAAAGCATTCCCTGCAGTCCGACACTAGATGGCAGCATTCACAGAGTAACATCAGACTGAAGAGGCTTTACAGACAATCATGACTCACAAATGTATATTTTTATTGATATGTCTACATATCTATCTTCCCAGAAATGGCTTGATTTTAAACTTAACAAAGTTATCAATATTTTGACTTCAAACTAAAAGTTTGAAGTTATTATCCATATTGTACTTTTCTGTGAGATGTTTGGCAAAAATGTCAGTATCAATGTCAGATTTATCTGTATAGCATATTTAAAACAACAAAGTGCGTCATAATTTACACCAATAATTAAAAAACAAAGATTAAAACAATAAAAAGGAAACAGAGATATTAAACAGCAAACAAGCCGAGTAAAAGTATCAGAAAAACTCAAAACTAATTAATAAATCATCAACAATTATAATTAATTAGTTCCACAGATGTCTATAATAAAATTATTACCGTTTGTTGGTTTATTTGGAGAGTTTTTAAAAGACATGATTATGTGTTTGTGTAACATTGTGTCAAATTTAATAAACTCTATTCAAGAAGCAGAAATTATGAAAATTCATCAGCTAATTCCTAAAACTTCTGTCAGTCTCTTATTTTGCCACAGGAGCCCAGCCTGTTGGAGGTTCACTGGTTGGAAATCTGCCTAGTAGTCTGTTGTTTTCACAGAATATATCTGTAATATTAGAAAGAAATGCTTGGGAACCTTATCTAAGCAAAGCTATTGGATGGAGTTTGAAAAGTAGCCAATCCAGGAGCAGCATTTTTCTTCATTGATGCTGATTGGTTGAACCCCCAAGCGCGGAAATAAGGATGTTTGTTAAACTGTGTGGTAGCTCTGAGACGGTTTCCACTGTGTGTATCAATTTATTTTGAGGGGTATTTGGTGTTTCAACTATTAAAATATGCAATTTTTAAAGGACGTTTGAAGTATGCACATATTTTAGCTGTTCAGTTAGCTGTGGCGAATACCACAAATGTTTCATATGTTGGTCTAAATGTGAAAACAATAGTGCATGCAGTCAAACCTGTCTACAAAATAAGAGTCACTTGCTCGTCAGTCTTGGATGTTAGGACATGTCCAGAATGCTGTCCCACGGGAACAGAAGCATAACTCTGTTGTTTTGTCGTTTACCGTCTCATGTTTTTCCCACGTGAAATCATGAAACGACCACTTAGGGATGAAAGTTCAGTTCTACAAATAAAGATCATCAGTGCCTCCAAGTGGTAAAATCATTTCTAAACAACTGAATCAGAAATTTACGTAGCTCAGCGTACAATTAACCAAGGTTATTATTGGCTTACTCACTGTGACATGTACATATCACATCCTGTATGCTGCTAGTTTTATAAGTGAAAAACGTGTTTTATTTTTCTCTGTGCCCGATTTTACATTTTTAACTTTGTTGTGGTGCTTTTGTGTTTAAACCTCCTTTGAGCGGTGGTAAACACTGAAAAACACAAAATTTTACCAACTGTTTTTGCACTAGTCCCTACCGCTGTATGCGCTGTACAATGGCTGCTGGAAAAGAAAGTGTTTTATTGCTGACTTAACATCCAGAAACCACTTGCTGCATTCTTGTTGGTTGTGCAGGAGGCTCTACTTCTGCTTTTCAAACATGTACGGTTATAATTGTGCATCAGCTTGCAGCCATTTTCACATGTGAGTGTACTGTAAACGCTGAGGGGGGCCAAAAGCAGCTTAAAACATCTTGAGATATTCAGAACTGAGCAGACCAAGATTTCATTATCTAAGAATAATTTTGAGCAAAAAATGCAACAAACATATTTCATAACCCAGACATATCCTAACCTGTTCAAGGAAGAATAACATGTCTGTCACTTGTAAGCCTGTTTTTAAGTTAAAATTTAAACTTTTAGTTTGGAAAACAGTACTACTAAGAATGACTCACTTTAAAATAAGCTCCTATTCCTGCTGAAACGTTACTTGTAATTTAGTTTCGTCTTATTTCAAGTGTAGTCAAAATATTTGCACTGGAAACTAGGTATTAAATACTTGATAAGATTTTGTGTTTTTGCAGTGCAAAGTAGGGCTCAAAAAGTTTACACTGCAGCAAAATAACTTTTTAACAAGATGTAGTGGCTTGTTTTAATTAAATTATCCTTAAATGTTGATACGTTCTAGTTGCAGTGGCAGATTTTTTCACTTATATAAAAACTTCTTTTCCAGATTTGCTAAGTTGTTTCATGAAGAATAATGTTTTGCAGTGAAATCAGATAATGTTATTTCCACACCTCATGCTTTCAGTGTAACAAACTGTCCTCCCAGTCACCATTTCTTCGTTTTTTCCTCTAAATTTGTTGCCTGTTTTTGATCGACTCAGTTGATTTGTGGTATTTTTTGTAAATATAAATTGGCTTGTGTGAAATAAATAGTTGCAGAAGCTCTTGTGGCGTCTGAAGGAGAGGTCTTTCTGGAACACAAGCCTCGCTGTTAAAAATAACCCGAGTGCTGCCTGCAGGAGAACAGTCTGTCTCAAGAAACCTAAAAAGGTCTCGCTAAGCTCCGAGCGCGGAAGATCTGCCAGAAAATAACATTAAACCTGATTCTGACTTTGATTTGGAGGAGTCATTTCACACAGAAAACGTTTTTATCAGTCTTGCTGAAAATACTGCCTTTCATATGAAAACCAGCATCATGAGATTTAAAATGTCAGATTTATAAGTGAAAGACGTGAAATATTGTTGCTTGTGTTTCACAGCTTTTCTCATGATCACATGAAAATCCAGATTTCTCCTTTAGGTTTTTAAAGGCGATTTGAGCCCTAAAAAGTTTTAAAATTCTGGGTGAAAGTCCCAGAATAAAACATTCTTCCTCTACATGATTGGTTTAATGTGCAGGTGCAGACGCGTGTCCTTCATCTCCAAACAGCAGATTGTGAATGAAAATGAGATTTGGGGGTAAATGCTATATATAATCCTCAGTGCATCCATACATGGGGTGGAAGGAGCGCAGCATTCCTCCGGTGACAGGGTAATATTTTTGTTGCTATCAGCAGGAGCTTCCCAAGTGGCATTAGGCTGGTCTGCCACCGCTTTGTGCTGTTTTCAGTTTTTTGTGGTAAGTCACTTTTGTTGATATTTTTCAAATTGAGTTGCTAATTATTTTTAGGGAGAAAAGGATTTAATTTTCATTGTTCCTCTGTTGTAAAAATTAATTTGGGGTTTGGTAAAATAAGGATTTTAGTTGGCAGTGGTGTGAAATCTCACTCAAATCCTTGCATGTCTTTTTAAATACACTTGAAATCAGATTTTATTATTATTGCTGGTGTTAATTGTGAATTAAATAAGTGGTTTGTAGTTTATTTTGAAGGAATCATTGGAACAGGCGGCTGATCTGACTGAGTGGTTTTATCAGTGGTGTAAAGCATGTGTGTTGCTAATAATAAATATTCTAATTTTTTCCCTATAATTGAATCCACTATTCATAGCTGAGGTTGGAAGATCTAGAAATAGGTCAAACCGCTGAATACGTAGAACCTGTTGGAAGTTTTATCTGTGAAATAGATAAGTCTTATTTCTTTTATATATTTCGGTCAGTCTGTGAGGCTGTTTTTATTCAGATTTTAGGATTTTGGCAAGAAATTAATCTTAACGGCTCACACAGTGAGTGGAGCTGTGACCATAAGGAAGAAGCTGGTGAAGTTTAATGAAGTGTAAATCCTGTGGATGTAATAAATAAAGGCGGTTGCGACTGTGGTGTTGACGTTTCTCACATGATAATCCATGTTTGGTCTCTGCTTCCCCCCGGTGCTTTCAGCCTGAGCTCCCTGACGTTTTCCTGTCATGGCTTCCAAAGTCAAACCCTGGTATAAGAAGAAGGCTGTGAGCCAAGTTAAAACTGATTATGCTTATCATCACAGTAGACATGTTGTCAAGCAGCAGACAGAAAGGTATGACGGTGAAACTCACCTGCTGCTTTGTGAAGCTGCTGCTGCCGCTGCTGCTGCTGCTGCTTTGCCAGACGCAGCAACCGTTGCACCTTTAGACTCATTTTAGGCCTTTTCACTGCAAAAACACAAAATTACCAAGTATTTTGATTTAATTTCTTGAGCAAATATCTTTGTACACTTGAAATAAAACAAATCTAACTTGTATGTAATTTTTTAGCAAAATATAGGAGCATTTTTTAAGTGAATAATTCCTTAATATTGACGAAATAACTACCAGTTCCACTAGCAGATCATTTCACGTCTCGTTACAAGTGAAATAATTTGTAAGTGGAACGAGAACTTATATATCTATATTATGTAAGGAATTATTTCCCTAAAACCAGCTCTTATATCTTGCTAAAAAGTTACATAGAAGTTAGTTTTGTCTTATTTCAAGTGTACTAATTTATAATTTAAGGAGCTTTTTAAGTGAATAATTGCTGAATTTTGATCAAAAGTACTAGGAAATTGTTTCACATAAAGCATAAGAAAAATCTACCAATTAATCCAGTAAAATAAGAAATTATCTTTAAAAATCTATAGCTTGTTAAAAAGTTTAATCTTATTTCAGGTGCTCTAAAAACAAGACAAAACTCTTAAGTTTGTGTTTTTGCAGTGAACCTGGAGTAATTTTTAAGTTGCTTTCTGCTTTGAACAAATTATCTCTTTACAAAATTATTAATGTGAACAGCTGCTGCAGTTCCACCATATCTGACTGGAGTTGATGATGTTTGTTTTTTATTTCCTTATACAAATGGGTAGATCTTCAGATTTAATATTCAGCGTGTTATAGCCGATATTTGTAAAAAAAACAAAACAAACCCAGTTGAAGGCCAGATGGGTATTATTTATTTTCATGTTTCTCAAAGCTCAACAAGTAAGAAAAGTAACAAATTGGAGAATGTATGAGTATTAGTTAGTAACCTTTAGACATCTGGTTCTGTATGCTGAGTAAAAAACAACGTTTTTGCACCAATTGTTTGGCCCGAGATTGAAACTGGAGAGTTTTTCCTTGTTTATCTCTGATTGATGATCAATCAAATCCTGAAACGTGATCTATTTCCCTCTAATTCATAAAATATATAACTAAAAACTCAAATCATTTATGTTCTGGAAACAATATGCAACCATATTGAGATTCTTTTACTTTCTCATAAATTGAAAATTATTGCCTCTATCAAATCACATCCTGTATATCAGAGGGCATTTATTAAATCATCTATTTTATATTGTGATAAGAATTTTGATTTATTGTTCGCCTCAAAATTGACCGTATTGTTGGAATTTTTTGTTTTACTGGGTTTTTTTTGTTTTGTCAATGTGTGTATCAATAAATTTGAAAATATGATTCAATCCATTAATTATGTGCAGTTTAGTGATACAAATCAAACTTCTTTATGCAACTTGTGTCCTAAAGAAGCAAATTACAAATGGGAACATTTTTCAAGAGCCTTACTTGTGTTTGTGGGGCAGTAATTGATGTAACACACAGTCAAGCTTTAAAGTACACTAAAAACTAAATAATTAACAGATCACATTTACTGTTATCACAGCACTACCACAAAATATGTTCTGCTTTTTATTTCCTTACATGTCATAGCTGTTTGAAGAAAGAAAACCTCCACTGCTTGACACAACTTGATTCTGTTTCCATTTATTTTTGTAACAATATTATTATTTTCCCGTGCTACAGATAATTATAATAATGAAAGCACGTAATCAAAAAGCCTGATTTAACATTATTTTAAGCTTTGAGATAATCTAGAAGCTCCTGAGCTCAAGCCAACGTTAAACTGTGAACGTGTGAATCCTACTAATGCTCTGCTTCTTAATCCGGGTGAATTAATTAATTTTTCCTGCACTGGTTTGTCAGCATAACGATCATGTGTTGATGGTTTTGGACTCTAAGGCTCGTTTTCATTCAGTCATGATGAGAGGACAGTAAAACCTTCATTAGTTTGTGCTCAAACTGTAGCAAACCCCCGTTCTAGGAATATGGGGCTAAATTAGAGCCAAATGTTTTCTTCATTTGAAAAACCAAATTATAAATTGAAAACTTAAGTAAAAACACAAAATCTTACCAACTCAAGTTTCTAGTGCAAATATCTTAGTAAACTGGAAATGAGACAAAACTACCTAAAATATAGAAACTTGTTTTAAGTAAATAATTCCTTAATATTGATGGAAAATACTTGTTCTATTATTTAACTTAAGACATTTTCCCATGTTACAAGTTAATTTATCTGCCAATAAAATTAATACTTTTACATCAATATTATTTAATTATGTACTTAAAACAAGTCTCTATATCTTGTTGAAAAGTTACATTTAAGTTAATTTAAATTATTTCAAGTACTAAGATATTTCCACTGGAAATTGGACCATAAATACTTGGTAAGATTTGGTGCTTTTGCAGTGTATTTTCAATTTCAAATTTTACTTTTTGTATTACCATGTTGTTTTTCTAATTAAAACATTTGGTCCTAATTTAACTCCATAGTTGAAATGTAAACATAGTTACACCAGTGCTGGTGGCATATAGTTTTTAGGCTTGTCATTCAGTCAGAGAAGAGAAAAAGTAAGTTTCTTCATAGTATTTTAAATTGTTCATCTCGTCAGTTTGATCATTTAAAAGCTCAAAACCGTCTTTAAAAACAACCAGGATGCTGTTCAGTTTAACATTTAAATATTTACTGCAAATATGTAAATGTCTGAAAGCTTTGCTTTAGGTAGCCAAGCTTTTTTCTAAGAATGGCTAATTACGGTTTGATGTTTTTAAAATATGTGTTAATTCGCTTTAGTACAACAAAATATCTTCCTATTTAGTATGACTGAGTATAAGGGCCGTACTAAGAAAAACTAAAAAAAGTTTACATGAATAAGTCATACAAAACTAAAGTCGAAATAATATGAGAAAAAATAATATTTTTAGAATTGTCATATTACACAAAGTCAGAAAATTACACAAAATAAGTTCTAATAATCAAGAACAAAGTCATAATAGTGTAACTTTATTATTAAAATATAACTTGATTCTTGTCAGTTTACGACTTCAGTCTCATAATTATTTTTTTCTCATTTTCTTAGCGTGTCCCCAATACTCTGACGTATTTAATGCCTGAAAGTCTTTGTAAAAGCTGTAACGGCGTCTGATCTCCACAGGAAATCCAGCTTCCAGTCAGCACAGCAGGTGGAGACTCAGGCCACAGAGGCTATGGCAGAACCAGCCTATACCGTCCCGGCGTCACGCCAGAGGTGAGGCCATGCTGAGCCCGGCTCATATCTGACCTCAGGTTTTCACTCACTAACTACTGCTCTTTTGTTCTCATTCACTTCCTTACAGAGGATCTGTTGAGCAAAATTCACATTTTGCATGTTAACCGTATTTCTATTTTGGTTTCTACTGCTTCTGAAAACAAATCCACACAGTTGGGTTTTGGGAGCAAGTTAAGGTCTTTTGGTGTCTGGAAAATGAGCCGTAAACCTCAGGAATGTAACGTCACAAATCAGCAAGCGCTGCGCTGTTACCTAGCAACCCCGGTGAATCCAAGTCTGTCACCTAGCAACCCAAGATGAACTTCAGCACTTTTGGTCAGCTGGTTTTATTTCTGTCTGCTCTCTACAATGGCTGCTGGAATAGACCAGTGTTTTGTTTTTGACTTACCATCCAGAAACCACCTGCTGCATTCTTCTTGGTTGTGCAGGAGGCTCCACTTCTGCTTTTCAGAGATCTGTGGTTTATAACTGCACATTTGTTTGCAGAACATTTCCAAGTGCAAGTGTAAACGTTGAGTTGGAGGGCGTGGCTAGCAGCAGATTATGGCCATAAAACGGCTCAAAGGCAGAACTGACCAGACTGAAATCTCATTATCTAAGAATAATTGTATTCAAAAATTGTAATGAACATATTTTGTATAAACCGTATCCTAAGCTGTTCTGGGAAGCATAACAGAGTTCAGTACATAGAGTTCCCCATGTTCCACGTTTCCTGTTCCAGATTGATTTTCTGCCATCATTTATTACTGCAAACTAACACTTAATTAGATCCCAGTGTAACTTTAGGAATTCACTATCAAATGTAATTCCACAAAGTGTCCAGCGCTCGTTTCCTGTGTTTGGTGTTAGGACTGCTGCGGAAACCGAGGAGTACCAGAGAGTGAGTTCAAACGTGGGGAAAGGACTGGCTGTTATTCAGGAGGAGCTGCACAGGATGCGGATTGCCACTAAAGCTCAAGTGGAAAGTATTGCGATCCAAAAAGAGGCAAGTAGTCAAGGAAACGGTAAATGGATGGCACTTAGTTTCACTTTAATAGTCATACCGATTCTCTGGAGGGTTTTGCTCCACACATCTGGAGTCACGTTGCTCATGTTCAGACAGTGATACCAAGCAGCGATTGATGGAGTTTTTCCTGAAGGACAGGAAAGTGAAAATTCCCATTTTTTGGATACTCTGAGGCTCTGAGTTTGGGATAGACATGTAGGGAATTTAAAAATGTTATGATGACAGTTGCTTACATCATCAATCCCATAGTTGGAAAATTCACTTGTTACCGCAGCACAGTAACAAAATACACCTCACTGAATATAAAAAATATTATAAACAACTGTAAATACAGATAAAATTTAATTAAAATTAAATAAAACTCTGAAAATCTGAGATTTTTAAACGCAGAATAAATAAATACATAATATGTTCTTATCCTTTCTCTACTTTAAAGCTGAGGTACATAATTTTAATTTTAAAAAATATGTTTTTTAGATATTTGTTAATATGATAATTGTCATGAGGTTATAATGTGAGATAAATAATCTGTAAAAAGATCAATTTCCTGAAGAAATGCTCTCGATCAAAAACAGCCAGTCAGAGCCAGGAGGCGGGTCTTAGCGCTGTCAGCCATGCTCATGTACTTGTTGCTAAATGTGCTGATGGTAGAAAGACAACAAAAGTAACGTACTGCTGCTTTAAGAACAAGGCCCTTACAAAAGAGAAAGCCGGTTTTCAGAATCATAAATAGAAGGATTTTTAAACCGGGTTATGTGAAACTGGTCAAAGTTCTTAAAGCACCAGAATGTAACTTGTTTCTTCACTATTATTAACACATTTACCAGCACATACACAAGGTTGATTGACTGCACTAAGACCTTCCTCCTGGTCTCCTTCCTCCTGATTGGCTGTTTTTATTCCAGACACATACCTGTGGCAGCAAAACATAAAGAAAATGTAAAAATGGCTGCCAGGCATTTTTATTCAATCAGCCATGCAGCGAAAACAGGAAAACCATCACTATAGAAGAGGAGATCTGGTTGGTTTTAGTCACTTTTTCAATCCGTTTTTAAGAGAAAGCAAATAAATTATATGAACTCATTCTTAAGCGATTAGGACTCTTAGTCAGCCTATCATCAGATATTGTCATTATTTGAATGATGTTTTACTCCAAGCATTCACCAGGTGAAGGACATGATGAAAAAGAGAGGGGATTTATTGGAGGAAATTCCCAAGATGCCAGACTTCCTGGTGGCCCTTCGTCCCCACACAGTCTGGGAGAAAACCCCGGTGAAGCTGTTCTGCACCGTGGAGGGAAACCCAAGGCCCATTGTCAAATGGTACGGATGTTTTAAAAGGCTTCTGCTTCCCAGACGTGTTCCTAACTTTTAACATTATTCCTCACTTCTGCCTAGAAATAAGAACTAATATGTTTGTTTTGGAGCTTAATGTGCATTTTGCCTGGCACTGAATCGACAACAAATGTTAAAAGTGTCTTTTCTGTACGTCTCTGGGATGAGAGTAAACTGAATGTCTGCTGTATTTGGTTGGCTGCAGGTATAAAGGAGGAGTTCCAGTCGACCCACTGAGCGCCCCGGGAAAGTACAAGATTGAGAGCAAGTATGGAGTCCACAGTCTGATCATTAGCAGGTGAGTAAATTGTCAGGAAATATAAAGAGTTTTACACGGAGCTAAATCAGCCTCAAAAAGACTCACAAAGTGAACAGCAAGATTTGCAAGAAGTGTACAACATAATTGACAAGCGTGACAAAATTCATGAATCTGGACTGTGAGAGGAAGCTGGAGTCTCTGAAAAGACCCCATAGAGGCAGAATGACCTCCAGGTCATCAGGTATTCAAACCCTGGGTCTTACTCCTTTCAGCAAAATTATGATGTGGAAATTGTGATCTCTTAAAGGGGCAGTATCCTGTGAAATGTACTTTTTACATCATGTTATAATGTTATTCCCTCATCGAAAACATACATGGAGAGTTGCTTTGATTCTTTCATGTGTGTTTAAATCTCCTTTAATCTCCATGGCAACCATTCAGCTGTGAAAACGCCTGGGGGGACTTAGCTCCGCCTTCAAGGCGCAGCTCCTCCTCTGAGCTGCAGCTTCCAAGTTTCCTCCTCACATCAGAGCAGCCGTCTCCCCCCACTCGGCTCCTTCAGACTAGCCAGCAGCTATTAGCTATTAGCTTCTCAGAGCAACGCTGGTGAAAACGCCGTAATAGAGGAGCCATGTTGTGATGAATATTTCAGAAAGAGCAGGAGCTTTTAAAGAGACAGACACACAATTTAAAGGCATTAAATTATAAAGTAAAACTTCTTTTAAGTCATATGTGATATAGGCTATAGAACATTTTTATAAGAACATAGTTACTTGATTGTGCTATGAAGTGGGTTGGTTGGCTGGTGAGGGAAACGCTGAGACCCAGGTAAGATGAAAATGGTGATGCTTTAATGAAGAATGCAGCTCTTACACGAATCAGAAGGCTGGCAGCACGGCAGAGCGGGAGGCTGGGGCTCAGCACTGGTAGCATCAGTTCAGGGTAACGCTAGCTAGTCGACTCAGGACTTGACAGTTCTACCAAGCCGACCGCCCAGATACAAACAACAATTGACAAGGACCCAACTAAGAACACAAACAAGTGAGACTAAATACACACGGGGTAATCAAGGGAACGAGACACACCTGGGAGACAATCAACAGGGGAGAGGCAGAGACAGGACTCAGAGAACAGGATCACACAGAAGAAACTCAAAAATAAACACACAGAAACACGGACCGTGACAGATTGTGCTATGAAATGGCATAAAGTGTCTGTAAAACACATAATACTGCCAACTAATTATTCCAACCCAACTTCGGTCGCATGGAAATATTGCTCCAAAAGGTCTAGTTTTCCTTTTTCCCGTTGGTTTTTCTGAGCTGAGTTTATCAGGAGACAGGAGATTTAAAGGTAGATATTACGGCATGGAGCCATCAGCTGTTCGTATCAAAGTGCTGACCTTTGTGTCATCCGAGACGCGGATTCCTCCCCCCACATGTGATTTCTGTCCCTCTGTCTCTCACTTCCTGCTTCACTCCTTTCTTTCACCTCTCCTCCCCTCTCTGTCTGTCTGTCTGTCCCTGCAGTTTGTTTTTTCTATTATCGTTTTACTCAATATAAATAAGAAAAGATCATATTCATGGCGTGAAAGCAAGTAAGAGCAGTGTTGGATAGAGGAGAGACTTTAAGCTGCAGCAGCTGAGAAAGAGGATCGTCTTAAAATAGTTCTGTCTTGAGTGAAGGTCACATTTCTTCCTTCTATAGAGGGAATGCACTTGATGTCATGGCAGATTGTCTGGTCCTTAAGTTTCGCCCTCAGGGTGGAACGAAGACCCTTGACTCAGAGTTGGCAGCCTGGAAACTGAAAAATACAGAAGTGTTGTTGGGTCAGCTGTAAAATGGATTCAGAGATTTTTTTTAAAGCCGCCAGAATTAAAAAAGAGGAAAGTGAGGGAGCTGTGGTGGCGAAGGGGCAAAGCACAACCCACGTATTTAGGGCCAAGTCCTCATGCTGGTGGTCGCAGGTTTGATTCCCAGCCTGGTGACATTTGCCACATGTCTTCCTGTCAAACTACCTTCAAATAAAGGCCACTAGAGCCAACAAAGCCTTTATGAGAAAGTGTCAAATGGATTGAAGCTGTAACCTCTGATGTGGATGTTTTAGGGTAAAAATGGTTATAAAAACATAAACCTGATTGGGTGATTAGCCTCTCCTGCACACAAACATGGGAAAAACATTTCCACTGTCACTGGGAAAACTAAGTACACCCACAGAATGAATAGCTTCAAGCCACATCAGCTAGAAGTCGTTTTATTCTGTACTTGTTTCTCAAATTATTTTGGTTTCCTGTTTCTGTTCCACTTTCCTTCAGTTCATTAAGATTTGCAAAAATGTTGTTCACACGCAGCTCTGCTCGTTTTCACAGCATTTCCGTCAGGTTCACGTCCAGATTTGGACATTAAGAACATTTTTATTCTGTTTTTAAGATCTCGAATGAGGGGAAAAACTGATCAGGAACATGCAAACAGAGAGAATTCAAAATTCATGCAGAAAGTACCAAGCTGGGATTTGATTCCTGAACAGTTTCTTTTTCTGCAAAGCAACAGATCCTACAGCACATAAAGGAACTTTAATTAGTAGAACATATATTAAAACACACAGGACTGAAACACTGCATTTTGAGGAAATTATTTGAAAGAGAGAAAAAGACAGTAAAATATTTAAAGTTCTGTATCTGCAACATTATATATTGTTATAATGCCATAATGTTTTTGACCATTCCGACATAAACACCAAAGGTCCTTTTCTTCTTTACAGAACCTTATAGTGTGAAGTTCTGTAGTGACAAACAACAGTAAATTAAATGGAGAAAGTCCACTTCTATCCCCAATACGGTTTTTAATTCATGGACGCCACATTTATTTGTTTCATGTATTTCAAAAGTTGATTTGATGGATGTATGCATTAGGGCTGTAATGATACAATAATCTCACGATACAATACACAATATTCTGTCCACGATACGATATATATTGCGATATTTAGCAAACGATACAATTCAATACACTTTGGGATTTTCTGAAAGATTTTAGAGGGACAGAGTGATTTTGGTGACATTTGTGACTGTTATAAAGTTGGACTGAATTAATTTAACTGAAAACTGATTAAAAGCACCAACTACACAATACCTGCTCTGGTTG
>CAEGAF010019852.1:0-10654 GCA_903067075.1 Micropoecilia bifurca | reverse complement strand
GAGAGGCAACGGTTGGTTGAGAGGGACAGAGAGGCAACGGTTGGTTGAGAGGGACAGAGAGGCAACGGTTGGTTGAGTGAACAGAGAGGCAACGGTTGGTTGAGAGGGACAGAGAGGCAACGGTTGGTTGAGAGGGACAGAGAGGCAACGGTTGGTTGAGAGGGACAGAGAGGCAACGGTTGCCTGAGTTGCCGTGACTCGTGTCCTGATCCGTGACTCTCGGTCTGTTTGCTCTCCTTCCTTAATGTTTAACTGTCTCCATCATTCCAGCAGCTTTGCATCATCAACCAGATTCGGCTCCATAAGCAGATCAAACATCAGCAGGAATCAATAACGGTTATTAATCATCACAGACGTAAAGAATCGTTCGATCTGAAGCGTTTTTCTCTCTGCGAGCCTCAAGTTGCTGCTCGATCAGGTTGAAACTCCTCGGCTCGTTTTCCTCTGGCGTGGAAAATAAAAGCAGGAAAGTTTCTCCCATGATGTAGCGGATCAGAACAAACACACTGCTAATGTTTAACCTTCTGCTCTGGCGCCTGATGTTGGTGCTGCTCAGGTGATAAACTGTCAGAACCTGATAAACAATCATTAAAACTCAAATCAGAGACAAACTGGAAGAAATTCTCCTTCCAAAGTCTCTTTAGGGCCTCAATAATATCTGGAAATAAACAAAATTAAATTAAGTTTGTATTTCATTCCTTCTTTTTATTTTTACTGCTGTAATCTCATGTTTTTGTTTTTTTTTCCTTTGAACTGCTGAAATATGCTTTACAAATAAACTTCATGATTTTAATGGCTGTCAACACAGTGACACTTTTTAATACATTATTTGTTGCATAAATGTTTAAATTTGCCTCCAAGCTGCTCCATAAGATCATGTCAGATAAAACTTGAGTTTTTGAAAACATGTCAGATGTAATAAAAGATGAAAGATTCAGAGCTTAGAAATGTCTAGAAACCACAATAATTATTGATTCAGAACATAAATGTATTTATCAGAAACAAGCTACATGGGGTCTGGATTCATCAGTTTAATTTGTTCTGATTAACATCAAATTAATGTCGTGTTTTATGTTTTCATTGTTGCTGAAATCTTGTTTTTCCGGGTTCATATCTGTTGCAGATGCATCGATTCTACAGGAGAGACTCAGTTTGACAAAATGTGATACTTTAATGTGATTTTATCAATTTCTGGCTTTGAGTATCACAATCAAACGATCCTGTAAACTAAACCTGGTGACGGTTTAACCTCAGAATAAATTAGACTAAAGCGGTTTTAGTGTTTGGTGAGCGAAATGCGTCTCCTCCGTCTCACCCTCCTTCCCTTCCTGCCTTTTACAGGAATCTGAGGAATTTGTGGTCTTTTGGGGGGAAAATTATGAGAATAACATTTGCTGTGATGCAGAAAAGCCTCATGAATGTTTGTTTCCAGGGAGAAACAAACAACCTAAACTCTCCATCAGTTTGGACATCTGCAGTACCACCTGCAGCCAGCGGCGGCAGTATTCATTAGACCGACAAGAAGAAGCCAGAAGAAGTCCTGTTTACAGTTTTCCACACGTTATTTAGGAGAGACAGTAAATATGACCAGAGAACAAAACTGAATGTCCCAAAGTTGAACAGATGCCCTCCACATTTTTCAGATTTTCCTTGGGAGTAAATTTCACTGTCACATAAAAAATAAACTCTGTGTTCATGTGAAACTTGCACTCCCAGCATGCATCAGTCCCATGTCTGTATTCGGCTGGTTTAGAGGTGGAGAGCAGCTGTGGCCTCAAGAAGGTCTGGTTCTGGTTCTGGTTCCGGTTCTGGTTCTGGTTCCGGTTCCGGTTCAGGTTCAGGTGGAACCTTAACTTTCTGGTTTTATCTGAGCTTCATTGAGGCGAATGAGTCTCAAAGACTGGGCTGATGTCAGAGCCGCTTGTGAGGCGGACATGCAGACAGAGCCGTCCTGAACAATGGAGGCCTGTCCTGGAGTCCATTCATGGGGACAGACAGCGTCCATTCAGGCGGCGCCGTGGGAGACGGAGGTTAAATGTTGATTAACTCCTCTGCCGTTTCACAGCACTGCTTATCAGGCCACTGCTGCTTTAAACACCGAGCTGCACATACCTCACACACCCACAGCTCTGCTCAACAACACCAGGACGGCTGGACATGTCCACAAACACGGGAGACATACAAAAACACTGGAGACATACAAAAACACGGGAGACATACAAAAAACATGGGACATGTCCACAAACACGGGAGACATACAAAATATACAGGACATGTCCAAAAACACTGGAGATTTACAAAAAACACGGAACATGTCCAAAAACACTGGAGACATACAAAAAACTGGAGACATACAAAAACTTTGTACACGTCCAAAAACACTGGAGACGTCAAAAAAACATGGGACATGTCCAAAACATTGGAGACATACAAAAACACTGGAGACATACAAAAACTCTGGACATGTCCAAACACTGGAGACGTCCAAAAAACATGGGACATGTCCAAAAAATATGGAACATGTCCAAAAACACTGGAGACATCCAAAAACATTGGACACATCCAAAAAACACGGGACATGTCCAAAACATTGGAGACATACAAAAACACTGGAGACATACAAAAACTCTGGACATGTCCAAACACTGGAGACGTCCAAAAAACATGGGACATGTCCAAAAAATATGGAACATGTCCAAAAACACTGAACATGTCAAAAAACATGGGACATGTCCAAAAACACGGGACATGTCCAAAAGCAATGGCTGCTAGTCTGCAGCTGCATGTAACCCAGATTCAGCCAAATGTGTCCGGCCTTCCTGAGCCCGCTCTCCCCAGCTTTAGCCACAGTTTGGCTCCCAGCTGGTCAGACTCGTCAGTTGATTGTTTCTGCGTTTATTGTTGCCTGAAATCAGAGAAACGAGCCTCAGCTGCTCCTGTAATCTGCTTCGGTCGCAGCTTTCAGAAAAAGTCGTTTCAGCAGCGCTGCCATGAAAACCAAACCCTGAAATTAGTCAGAAGATGTGATTCCTGCAAAACCTCCAACATGTTGGTCTGTCCAGCTGTGTTTGTGGGGACCTGTGTATTTATATCACTTATGGGGACACAGCGAATTATGGGGACGCTTTGTGCTGATCAAACCTTCAAAGAGCTACTTGGGGCTCGAAGTTGTCTTTTCGTGTTAGAATGACATTAATTCATGTTTGTTGAGATGAAATCGTGTGATTTTGGGACCTCAGATGTGGAGAAGTACAAACGTGTGCAGCAGGGAGGGAGCCAGTCGCTTTCATCTGCTGGAGAGAAAACGCTCCATTCATGTTTCTGAGCTGCTTCCAGGAGACGCCAGCAGCTTATCTCCTCAATGTCCCTCAGCATTTAGTTTCCGTTTGCTCTCCTGATGTCTCAGTGGGCTGCGTCAGCTCTTGATATGGGAATAACTGTTGGTTTGGATACATTGAAGACCCAAGCACCCGGAAATCTGATGGACCTAAACGGCCTATTAGCCGCGTCCCTGGAGACGCCGCGGGAGGAAGACATGATGATGAAGAGCAGGAAGGAGGATGGAGGAGCAAGCAGGGGTGTTTCCGATTGTTAACATACCAGCCGCGAGATAAAGACTTCACAGCCGCAGGAGGACGGGCTGAAACACTGACCCCTACAGGCAAACAGCTGCAACTGCACAAATACATGTCGCTGTTTCCATTCCGCTGATGAGAAACAAAACCGGTTCTTAGCTCAGAGGCTCTCTGCTGTTTCTATTGGGAGCTAAATGAGTTTACAGCTTTGCTGTTTGTTTCTAAATCAGGTGCAAACAGCAGCAGAGGTTTTAAAATTTAATCCATGAAGATAAATGTAACTTTAAAGGCCTTTAGCTTAAATATTACAACATTTTTAAAGTGACTTTTTAAAAGTAATACAAAGGAGGAATTTATCAGTTCTGGTTCAGTTCAGAAAAGACAAATAAAATAAAAATATTTAAATAGATCATTTTAACTATCAGGAGAAAAATCCCCTGAAAAGTTAATTAAATCAGCTGCTGATCTCAAACCCTTTGAACTGTTTATAAAACATTTTTAAAAATACTTTATCTTAACAGTCAAACATGTTGCATCTGTCATTTTTAACACAAACAAATGAGAAAATATTTGCTTGACTAAAAAGTCATTTTCAATAAATTAGAATATTATTAAAAAGTCAATTTATTTCAGTTAAGCACAAAAGTCAAATACTGTTTTCGTGATTAGAATGATTTTCTGCTTACAGTTCATAAAACAACACATTTAGATTATAACATTACATAAGACCAATAAAAAATATTTTTAAAAAGAGAAATGTGGATTTAATGATATAAAGTATCTTTAACATCTGATTACAGGTTGATATTTTCAAATGATATATTCAACCTGATAAAAAAGCCTCATCAGATTCTTACAAAGACATTCATGTTTCTTTGTGTTTATGTTGGCTTTAGTTTTTACTTTTATCATTAAAGTAGTAAAAACATGTTTTCATAGTGTTTAAAAACCTGCATCTGATTTTAATAAACATAAAGATAACTACATTTTGACTCCATCGTTTCTTTCTCTTGCAGTTTCAGTGTTTTTATATCGACTCTTATGAGTTATTTGGTACGGATTGTATCAGTTTGTACACTTTGGTAATAAGTATGTAATAGTTTACGATAAGCTGTAGATATTCTACATGAGGAAATTTCTTGATAATTTGATCAACGATGCTGTGAATTATTTTTATTTAATCAGAAATCGTTACTGTTGCACAACGAAAAGTCGATAAAAACACTAAAAACTACATTATAGCTGCAGGATGGTGCAGATCATTCACCTTTTCTTCATCAGTGGTTTTATTGTCTTCATCGTCTCCTGCAGAATGTCTTCCATCAGATTTTTGCTGATAATTTTAGGTGGTTTTCTACAATCTGCTGTGGTGACATGACTCCATCTCCTCCAGCCAGATTAACGTAATTTTCCATAACTTCAGTCAGGAATCAGAACCACAACACAATATAAAATATCTCAATTAACATTAAATTAAGCTAAATTATACAAGTGATTTGGGTCTTTTAAGGATCATTTCAGCTGAGAGAAATGGATGGAAGTAGAGACCAAATGACAACAGGTTGTTATGGAAGAGGAAGAGAAGCTGATCTGCAGCAAACTTTGGATCGATATTTAACAGAATAATTAAAACTTTTGAGAGTTTTATTATTAATTGCTTGTTAAATTTGATTTAGAAACTCAAATTAAACAAATATTAGATAAACCCTTAAAATCTACTTAAATATTCTATTTATCTGAAGACAAACGGCTGTTTTAACTGAGCTGCTCTGCTATCTGGAGTTAGATTCAGTCTGTCAGAGAAACAGAGAATAAAATAGAATAGAATAGAATAGAATAGAATAGAATAGAATAGAATAGAATAGAATAGAATAGAATAGAATAGAATCAACCTCAGTACCTTTCTGTTTGTCCATGTCTGTCGTCTCAGCAGTTGCTCATTTTCAGTCTCATCTCCGCTGGAAGAAAAACAGACGTCTGGTTTCCTCCTCCCTGGATTCCCTCTGTTGGCTTCTGTGGGACGGAACGAAGTCTGACAGCCCCAGTCCAGCCCCGTCCTGCCCCAGTCCTGCCCCTCACATCTCAGTCCTGCCCCTCACAGCCCAGTAATGCCCCTACCACCCCTGTAATGCCCCTACCAGCCCCGTCCTGCCCCTCACATCTCAGTCCAGCCCCTACCAGCCCCAGTCCAGCCCCTCACAGCCCAGTAATGCCCCTACCAGCCCCTTTCGGCCCCTCTGAGACCTGAACACACGGAGGTGGGATCGTCCGTCTCTCTATGTGATGATCAGAGTGAAAAACAAACAACCTTTGATTGTGATTTTGCTTCATATCTGTCCGTCTTTACCTCCTGTCTCCTGTCCTTTGAGACGTTCGCGTCCCTCTCTGTATTCTAGACTCGGCTCCCTGTCTCCGGTCTACGTTGTTCCCAGCCTGCTGTGGTTTCTTTCCGTCTCCCAGCAGTTAAAAGTCAGAAGCCACTTTCTGTGGCTGCGCTTCCAAAACCAGAAAAGCTTCCAGATGTTGTTCATCTCATTCTTGTCTTAAAGTGTCCAACAGCACCGGGTCCAACTTCTGGTCCTCAGCTTCTCCTTCAGAGACAGTCCAGCAGCTGTTCCCTCCTCTTCCTCCTCGTCAGCCTAACCTCTGGAATGTGGTTCATTGTCTTGGTGAAAACTGGATGAACATCTCATGAAGAGATGATGTTGAAGGCTCAGCCCACAGCATGATGCCACCTCTTGCCATCTCAGAGACAGATGTCAACAATGCTAGACTCATCCATCCTCCAAACAGCCTGAACAAACATCTGCAGTAAACAAGGCCTCAGCAGGGTTAGCAAGTTAGCTAACTGTAGCACCAAGAACGTTAGCGAACGAACGCATTTGAATCAAGTGATGCCAAACTCTTTATGTAACAGTACTAATCAAAGCACGTCCTGAAGTCATCTACCCGCTAGCACACAGCGCTAAGCTTAGCAAAAGACACGATGCTATTGCTAACAAAACAACAGCCAAGACGCCATATCAGCACATTGAATTCATGTCACTCGTTCCTGAAGTGATCAATGCAAACAAAGACGCCTTTATTCTCCAAATGGTTCAAAGTGAAACCTTTATGTGTTTTCTGGAAGGACTGAGACCAAATGGGGGGTTGAAGTTAACCTGCTATGAGACATGGTGGTGGCAGCATCATCCTGTGGGAATCTGAGCAAACCTGGAATCCACCTGAGACTACAGGACAGCAGAACATCCAGTTAGAGATATTATGGGATGGATTAGATCAGGTCAGAATGGCCTAATCAAAGTCCAGACCAAAATCTAAATGATTATCTCATAAGAAGATAATTAGATTTGTAAACAATTCATAAAATATTTCTTTATGAAAAATATCTCTATATTTTTTATTTTTGTTGGTCTGTTATAAATAAACTAAGAAATTACATTAAAGTCTTTAAAATAAATAAAAATACCCAGATGTGTGAATTATGCCTTTTTCCAGGTAGTTTCGCGTTTTCCCCATTGCAGCAGCTAAAGGCGCCCAGCAGGTGGCGGTAGTATAACTGTTCGGATGGAATCTGCGGTGAAACCAGAAGAAGAAGAAGCGGAAGTGAAGCAGGTTTCCTGACGGATCAGCGGTAACCAGCCTCAACCAGCAGCTAACCAGCAGCTCAACCAGTTTCCAGCAGAACCAGGCCGCCGTACTGAAGGTAACGCTTCAGGTTCTGGTTCCGGACGGGCTGCCGGGCTGCGGCTCGGTCCGTTTGGGAACCAAGCGGCCTCCTGCTGTTAGCCGTTAGCCGTTAGCTCACAGAGGGAAGTCAGCTGATCGGCTTTGGTACTTCTGCTAAGCACGGCTCGCCGCCTCGGAACCGGGTTCTGGGTCCAGTTCGGGTTCCGTCAGGCTGCGCGGGCCCGGTTCGGACCACCGGAACCGGTCTGGGTCTCACCGTGTCCCTGTTTGTCTCGTCCACAGAGTCACCATGACAGCCGCTCCCTACAATTACTCCTACATCTTCAAGTACATCATCATCGGTGAGTCCGAACCGAACCGAGCCGGGTCCAGTCCGAGCCCAGGTCACCTCACCGGCTCACCTTTGACCTGTCCTGGTGTGTCTGTGTGTTTCAGGCGACATGGGCGTCGGGAAGTCATGTCTGCTGCATCAGTTCACAGAGAAGAAATGTGAGTGATCGATTCCTCATCAGCTGTATCCGGTTCTGACCCGGTTCTGACGGGACCCGATCAGAACCTGTGTGTGTGTGTGTGTGTGTGTGTTCAGTCATGGCCGACTGTCCTCACACCATCGGCGTGGAGTTCGGGACCAGGATCATGGAGGTTCACGGTCAGAAGGTGAAGCTGCAGATCTGGGACACGGCCGGTCAGGAGCGTTTCAGGGCCGTGACCAGGTCCTACTACCGGGGGGCCGCGGGGGCCCTCATGGTCTATGACATCACCAGGTGCGTCAGGATTTATTCTCCTTTGTCATGATTCAGACCCTGTGAAGTCGCCGCCCGCCCTGCGGCGGGCATGACGTCATACAGACGTCATGCATTTAAAAGGCTCCTGCATAACAAAGAGACGCATGAGAAAGTGAGGATTTCAGTTCTGTTGGACAGTAGAGACTTCAAACTTTATAAAAGTAGTGTTTTTATATTGATTCATATTTACTGCCAAATAAAACCAGGAATATGATCCATCATTTTGATCATTTTACGCATGTTGAGTCCAATCAGTGGATGTTTATGAGCAAAAAGTGAACGAATCCAACATGAAAGCCATTTTTCCGAGTTCCTACAAACTCACCACATTTCTGAAGCACCAATCAGAAAACATTTCAGGCCTTTTGATTTGAGGTCTGAACAGCAGCAGGGAGACAGTAGGTGGCAGTAGAGAGCAGAGCGCTGTGAAGCTTTGGATTTGGGTTTCGGTTGAGTTTTTTAGACTAAGTGTGTCAGGTAGAGTTTGTAAGTGTTCAGTGTTGGTAGTAGTTTGTTAGTCTGTGTGTCAAAATCAGCCAGACTACATGACTGTAAAGCAGCTCTGAGCCTCAGGAGCAGAAACTCTTCCATGTTTTCTGATACTTTCAGCCAATGAAAACACGTTGGGCGCAGGTGAAGCTGCTCCCCCTGCAGGCCAGCTGAGGCTGCAGCAAGGCTGATGATGGGCGACTGTCTTTTCTGGACAGAAACTGTTTTGATGAGGCACAACTGATTTGTCTGCAGACCTTTTGGGAAACTCATTTTGTAGATAGTTGTAAGAAAAAACACTTGAAACATTTTGATATTGGAAGGAATTTGTGGTGGAAACATTGACATATTTATAATTGTAAAAAAAAAACACATGAGACTTTGTGATGTTGGAGAAAAGCTGTGGTTGAGTCATTGTGCCATATTTTCTAGATAATTGTATAAAATGCCTGGGAAATTTCACACAATTTAATGTGAAACGTAATTATTTTTGTTTTTTTCCAACATTTTTACATGTTTTTAAAATGTACACTATAAATTATCATTACTGGTTAAAAAAATGATTTGTTCAACATTTTTGTGAATTTTATACTAAAAAATATCCATTTCTTTCCTACTTGGATTTAGTTTTTTTGTGATTTTTGGTCCACTGTGATGATGCATTTTGTCAAAATGAAACAAACACTGTAAAATGATAAAGCTGAGGTTGTGCTGAAAAAAAATGATACCAAATAAGGCAGGTAAATAGTTTTTATGGTGAAAATATGAGGGTAAATTCAAAATTAGACCAAAACGTACATTTAGACCCCTGACTCTTAAACTCAGAAACTTTTCTGAATTTTTGTCCAGATGATTTTAGTTAATTTCTGTAAATAAAATGTTATAAATAAACATAAGTGTTATTATATTTATTTTAAATCTGCTACTCTTATTGCTTTTTCAATTATTACATTCTATTTAAATAAAATTCTAAGCTTCTTTAAATTTATGAATTTTAGTTTTATCTTTATTTGTATTTCATAACTTATTTTTTTATTTTATTTAAATGTTTTTGTAAGTTTTTCTGTAATTATTTTTCCAGTTTATCACTTTTGTTTGTTTTCATAATTTAGCTTTTACTACATATTTGATGCCTTATGCAATATATCAATATGTAATTTTTCCTGTTTTGATTCCATTTTATAGATTTTCTTAAGTTTTAGTTTAATTATATTTACCAATTGTACATTTTTAAAAAGCTATATTTTTATGTTTTTAAATGCTCCTCATTTAGAATTTTATTTATTAGTATTTTTTTATATAATTTTTCTGTGTAATTTAAATTCAGAAACTAAATATTTCACATTAAATTGTTGCTGCAGATGATTTTTTTTGTATCTAGTGGAGGCTGAATAACTTCTTCTTCTGCTGCTGTTTTCCAGGAGAAGCACCTACAACCACCTGAGCAGCTGGCTGACCGACGCCCGGAACCTGACCAACCCCAACACGGTGAGGCCTTCTGACCTCTGACCTCCGACCTGGATCCACCAGAACCAGGGCTGGAAATGACACCTCTGGGTTCTGACAGAACCAGAATGAGGCTTTTGTTGTAAATCAGCTTTTAGCCACCAGGCGGTGCTGTAATAACTCAGCTCTCCACCAGGCGGTGCCGTAATCCCACTGCTCTCCACCAGGCGGCGCTGTAACTCAGCCTTTAGCCTTCAGGCGGTGCTGTAATAACTTAGCTCTCCACCAGGCGGTGCTGTAACTCAGCTTTTAGCCACCAGGTGGTGCTGTAGCTCAGCCTTTAGCCACCAGGCGGTGCTGTAGCTCAGCCTTTAGCCACCAGGCGGTGCTGTAGCTCAGCTTTTAGCCACCAGGCGGTGCTGTAGCTCAGCTTTTAGCCACCAGGCGGTGCTGTAGCTCAGCCTTTAGCCACCAGGCGGTGCTGTAACTCAGCGTTTAGCCACCAGGCGGTGCTGTAACTCAGCTTTTAGCCACCAGGCGGTGCTGTAGCTCAGCTTTTAGCCACCAGGCGGTGCTGTAATCCCGCTGCTCTCCACCAGGCGGTGCTGTAGCTCAGCTTTTAGCCACCAGGCGGTGCTGTAGCTCAGCTTTTAGCCACCAGGCGGTGCT
>CAEGAF010019841.1:0-90220 GCA_903067075.1 Micropoecilia bifurca | reverse complement strand
TAGATAGATATATAGATTTATATACATATATGTATATATAATTTATTCATACATTTATAATTTATATATAATTTAGTCAAGGAGAAAGAAACTTTGTCTGCCTTTATTAATATGTCTGTCTGCAGTTCAGCCAGTTCACTGAAAGTGATATGTAATTATCACACAGTCTGACCACATAAGATTGCCGTCGGGGGACGTTGCTGACTGGGCGCTTATGGAGACCTGACACTGACACCCTCAGTTGAAGTCTGAAAGGGGCTTATGAAACTACTTACTGTAACAACCAAGTTCCACTCATCGTTCCACAAAGCTCATTATTACCCAGCAATCCTCTTAAGCCTCTTTATTCACAGCTATTCACATAAACACACACACGTATTACTACTATCTTTGTAAGGACACTCACTGAAACCAACAGAGCCCTTCAACCTTCCCTAAATGCTTGACCCCAGTGAATCTTGAACTTCACTGCAAAACTGAGTCACAAGCTACTGGCGTCTTATGGGGGAATTTTTAACAAATGCATTAATTCATAGATCTAAAAAGACCACAGAAATATGATTATTATGACAAACAGAGAATCGAAACAGAGCAGTTACAGAAACAATCTTCTCTGTGGTCGTTCTGCTTATTCAAGGGACTAACACCTTTTCATGGTCCTGACACTAATGTCTATCCTATGAGAATTTTTTATCATAGCTTTCCCTCTTTAAAAACTGTAAGACTTCCAGGAGTAATAAACTTTCTTTTACAGTGCAGCACAGGACTACAATAATCTGTGCATGCCTGGTTCAATCTAATAAATATATATTTGTTCTGGTTGAGGAACGTAGAGCAAGATGCACAGTGTAGTTTACCATCCATATGTCGTTATGTCTACCTTTGTAAAGCAAGTCTTCTTTTATATCTTTCTTACCGCATTAATATTATATTTTCAAATTAATTTCATTTTTCATCTTTTTATCACCATAAACATATCACAGATTATATCCCACATCTTACATCTACAATGGATTAAGTCATTGCAGATGCAAAACCACCACAAGTTTGTTGATCGGGTTTCGTTTTACTGCCATAAGCAAGTTGGCATTTTTGAAGTCAAGTTCAGTATCGTTCTCATGACATTCAGTTCAGCTGCAATTATACTCTCTTTAGTTCAACCATTGCACATTCAGTGCCTTGCAAAAGCACTCAAACCCCTTAAGCCATTTTGACATTTGTGACCTTACAACCAACATCTTGAATGTGTGTTTATAGGATTTCTCTGTGACAAACTAACACAAAGTAGTGCAAAGTTATGAGTTCTAAAGACGATGGCGCATTGTTTTCAATTTAACTTTAGATATTTAATTTTGACAAATTAGTAATTGGATACAGACCCACAAAATCCTAACTTTGTAGAACGGCCTCCCACTGTAATTTCAGCTGGAAATCTTTTTCTTCCACGTTGATTGTACACTTAGAATAAATGAGCAACATACTTCTTGTAATTTTCTCAGATTAATGCTCTTCTATCCCGAACTATCGATTCAGATGGATAGCCATGTCTTGTTAAATCTCTAGTTATTGCCTACTCTCTCCATTTTCAGATGATGGATAACTCTGAACTGTTCAACGGTTCAGATATTATTTTATGACCATCACTTCTTTATGCGCCTGACTGCTTTATCTCTCACATGTTTCCTGTGTTCCTTGGTTTTCACAATGCAGGTTGTTGACTAATAGTATAACAAATCTAGAAGTGACTTCTGAATAACAAAGTAATTTATTTGGCTGCTGGTCTATTCCAATAAAATGCCAGTAAAATACTCTGAAATTTGAAGTGTAAAAATGTCAAAAAGGAGAAATATTCAAACTGCATGAATACGTTTGCAAGATGCTGTATTACCAAACCCAGATATTGTGATACAGAAATGTGTAAATTGACGTTACAGTAACACCTAATTATCATAATCACATTTATGTTTAAATGCATAATTAAGGAATTGGCTTAACCGAGAACACTATGGACAAACACAATTTGACTATCTACTAAAACCAAAGTCACTTTTAAAAACACTAATGTCTTATTATGTGACATTTTCCTATTGCAATTGTTACACTCTGCTAAAAGTGGAGCTGCTAATGACACATATTGCTGGCAGGCAGATGTCCCCAATGCTCCCGTGGAAAGGTTACAGAGGGTATCTGAGACCTGAAACAAAATATCAGCCAGCACTGCAGCCATCTTCCACCGCTGATTCATATTCTGCACACAGTGGGATCACTTTCAGTGTACACACACCCAGACAGGCCTCGACTAATGACTTGCAGTTCGCTGCTTAATCGGTCGACATACAAGTCTGAGCGTTTAAACCCAGTAAGCTTCTGCCTGATGTGTTTCTTTCGCTTTTTTCCCCCTTTATCAGCTCTAAAGGCTCACATGAAACTTTAACTGGAAAACGTAGGGTTGGAAACACTGGCCGCTGCCTTTTTCTGCTTTCTAGATAAAAAGCTTACTCCACAATAGCTGTGTCTGAGTGAAGCTTCCAAGTAATTAACACATTATTAAAATGTTTCCACTTCTTAAAGCTTTGGCCCCTTCTAAGAGCGTAAACTGTGGGTTTAGAAGATAAATTGTACGTGAAGGATGCTAAAATGTAAATCACCACCAGGTTTTAACATCTTGGAGGAGCCATTGGGTATTGTGTAAGAGTGAAGACTCATTAAAAATTCAACAATAATATGATAAAAACTTGTTCAGTAGAAAGACTGAGCTCATTGTTGGTCAGACAATGTCATAGATTTTATTCAGTTATTCAATATAAAAACAAGTTAACCGCGGTTATTGTATTTAAAAATCAAGAAATCAACTTCAAAAATGTAAAAGTCTTATAATATAAATAATGAGGGTTTTTCTAGTTTTTAATCCTAGAAAAGGTACTGGTACCTGTTGACCAGTACAGAGCTCAGTCAAACAATCATATTAGGAGTTTATATAAAACACCAACACCAAGTAGTGCATAATTATAAATTGAAAAGAACATGTTTTGAGATTTTTCCACTTATTGTATCAATGAATACATGACACCCATTATTCAGACTTTGGATGTCATTAGTCTGCAGATCACTTGTATTAATGTTAGTACAAATATTTTAATTCTGCAGGAGGCCTCAAAGCTTTATTAGCATCATGTTTAAATCCATCCTCCAATAAGCACAGAGGTGGCAGCATCGGGCTGCGGGAAAAAGCTTTTCTTTGGTAAACGCCAAGAAAGTGCTAAAAAGGTTTGGGAGATGGGTGGAGCTAAACACAAGCTGATCCAATTAAACCAGTTAGGGGCTACAAACAAATACATACAATGGTTATTTTAAATATTACTTCAAAACACCTATCATTAATACACCCAACAATCAATATGCATGAACTAAATCTGAAAAAGGTCAAAATAACTCAAACACTGAATAAATCCTGCTGATCTGTATTATTTTAAACAAAATCACCATCCATTCGAGAGAAAACCTGAACTCAACTCAGAATGCTATTAAGCCGGAAGAGAAACAGCAAATATTGCGCTAAAGCCAGACGTCCCCGAGGACACAGGCAGCCTACTCACAGTAAAGTCAGCACATCCTTTCTACGACTTAAGAAAAGCTAATTCCCCAATGAGAAGCCCTCGCTGCTGTGTGTGCTGACACACTAGAAGAGAATTCGCACTATGTTTGATCATGTCTTTGGTGCCAATACAGTACGCTTGCAAACAGACAGCAGAGAAATCCAGGTCACGCTCAAAGCCCTTCAAAGATTTCTTATTTTGCACACAGTTGTCTCACTCCGCTAAAACTCCCATTTCCTTATTCCCTTTTTGTGTTGCACTGCATTATTACTGAGCATTTTCCTCTGCACAGTGCCTCTGTCTGTCCTGGTAATCATTGCTAGTCACGCTAACATTCAGAGTATGCCCTTTTTACCCTCTTCTCTGTTTGCCATGCTGACGCTTGTTTTTGTTTTTCTTTAACCGTCCTGTTTTTCCTCGCAGCTTTTCTCCTATATTTGGATTCCCCATTTTCTTCTCCTCATTAGTCCTCACTTCCCCTTTCTCTTCCCTTCCCATTACACTTTAACAACCTTTGTGCTTTAATGCGGTTTCGCCTAGTAAATAATTAATACCTTGACCTCTTGCCACTAAGATCACATCAAACAGCAGCTTTAAGGGGATTTCTTTAATGTTCTTCTTAAATGTATCTTTTTTCAAAAATCATATGGTTTAGAACAGTTAGTATGAATTTTTTAGCAGGATCCTTGAATGAAAACCCGATCTAGAAGGCCCTCGTTTTCTCGCTTTTGATAAACATTTTGTCTGTACTCAATAAATCCCACGGCGATCATTTAATTTTTGATTGGGTTGCTTGAGTTGGTGCTCAGAGACCTTGGAGTGACTCAGAGAAAGTGGAATTATGCCCCGCTAATAAGAAACATACTACATGGAGAACGAATGCACCACCGAAATGCATTTGTCCTCACCAGCCATTAATGTCAAATCTCCCAGAGAAATGATGGCATTTATTAAAAGTGAGTGTGCAGAAGGAAAAAATGTGCTCACATGTGTGTAACTCTTAACTACTGTATAGAGAAGAGCGAACAAGCGGCGGGTGAATATTAGCATTCTCTGAATGTAGTTGTTAAATCACAGCTTGAGCTTAAATGACAAAAACCGGCAGACAGCTCCAGGTACAGATGAGGACAACCGGCTGTGAAATAGTCCTGTGAGCTTGTCACAAACCTGCATCAGAGTAAGATGTGACACATTGCTGAATTCGTTTGTGACAAGTTGCAGAGATGTATGTCATTTGACATGTAATCTTATTTAACTTGACAGGGGACCATGATTTGCTTGTGTGGGTGGTTCCAGAGCAAATTAAACTACAGAGTGTTAAAACGCTGCTTCATCTTAAAAATGAGCTCTTCTATGGTGAGATTTACTGAAAACTGGAGTCAGAGTGGGGCTTCAAGGGTTTCTGGAGATAATAATCTTTACCAGTAAAAGACTGCAGGCAACCATCTTGTCTTTCCCATCCATTATTGAAAACTTGGTGACTTCCAGACCCATCTAGTCTTATGATGGAGCTCAATAAATAAGAATCAAGCAACATCAGCTAGTTCCTGTGAATAATTAGCTACAGTAAACTACAATACACATTTGTTGAAAGCTAAGGTCATAATTTGGGTCCAGCTTAAAGTATTTATTTAAGTAGCAGTGGCTGATAATGCTAATTGAGAAATAGAGTCAAACCTTAAGGTTACCAGAACAGCCCTTGTAGATACTTTATAATAGAAAGTATCTAAAGTGGCTGTTCCTTCATTTAATTTATAATCCAATCTAAATTTAAAAAGTCCAAGAGCTTTTATGGCCTGTAAACAATTTGCTTACTTTTCCTGTATTATAGTTGTAGGAGGTACATGTCAAAAATTACACGATTGCCAGAGGAGGGATAAATTTCACTTTCTTGTCAATAGTTTTAGCATTTTGAAGGACTTTATAACTGTAATAAAAATACTTTTTTAAAATAAAAATCCCCCCAAAAACACTGAATCTCAGATTAGACACTAAAAAGAACCAAAGCAGCTAAAAAAATGAGTTCTTACTTTAATATGATCACAGTGGGGGTTATAACACGGGAGGAGGGAGGGAGATATTAAGAGGAGCTTTAACTAAAATCTAGGGTAAGCCTCAGTAATATGGTAAGATAGACAGATTTTGTCAGCCAGTTTATTGGGGGGTTTACGTTTGCTGGCAAAAAAAAAATACAATTAAGATTACATGAGTGCTTAAAGGCTGCGATCTTGGAACCAAGGTTTTCTATTAGAGCGCGGGGAAAGATGAGCAGTCTAATCTTACTGACATTAACAACATGAACACATATGGCATACCTCAACCTGCTGGCAGATCTGAATGAGCTTGGCCATTTGGTTCTCCAGTTCACTGTTCCTCTTCACCAGGTTGGTCAGGTTGTTCTCCAGAGTTTGCTGTTTGAAGGGACAAGGAGGGGAACAAAAGGAAGAAAAGGGGAATGAGAGAGAGGAAGAGATCACTAACGACGTCTGTCTGAGTGCCAGATTTTCTGGCAATTCTATGTGATCACAATTTAAAATTTGTGTGTAATGTGATGATGAATAATGTGTCTTTTCATTTAGCAGGTAATAAGATGGTAACATATCTGAGTTGCTGAGTTTTCTTAGACATAAACACCTAACAGGCGCAACATTTTGACCTAATGCTGCCAATTAGTGTGTTGGTCACACTTTTCACTGCCAAAGTAGCCCTGACCCATGAGGTACAGATGTTTCTAGACCCTGAAGTCTTGCTGTGGTATCTGGCACTAAGATGTTAGCAGCAGATCGTTGAAGTACAGCAAGTTGTGAGGTGGGCCTCTATAGATCGGACTTCTTAAGCCAGGACAGATGCTCAATTTAATTAGGATCTGATCATTTGGAGGCCAAGTCAACAAAACAAATCACTGCTGAACCATTTCTGTTTGTGGCATGGTGCATTATCCTGCTGAAAGAGATTACAGCCATCAGCAAATACAGTTCACCCAGGGTTTCTCAGCAGAACATTGTTCAAAGCAGAACATTGGCTTGACTAGCTCACCGACTCCCAAAAAGAGCCCCTCCTTTTATACTGCAGTTATAATGCCAAATGTGTTTGCTTTTGGCTGTGGCCAGAGGTCGGCATGGGCAATCTGACTGATCTGCTGCTTTGCAGCCCTATAAGCAGCCGTTTACTGTGTATTCTGCCACCTTCCTGTTTGAGGCACAGTAGTTCGCCTGTAGGACGAGGATCTGACCCTACGCTCTAAAAACACTAAATATTACCAAGTATTTTCGGTCTGGTTTCAAATGTAAATATCTTAATATACTTGAAATATGTCAAAACTAGCTTAAAAGTAACTTTTAGCAAGATAAAGAACATTGTTTCAAGTTCATAATTCCTTAATGTTGATTAAAAAAAAAATACTAGTTTCACTGGCAGATTATTTTACTTACAATATGAGAAACACCTTCAACCTTGGGAGACAATCTTACCCACCGGTGTAACCATCTCAAAGTTGCCCTTGATGAACTTTCTCAGATCCTTATATGTGGCCATTTATTCCAGCTTTCAACAAGTCATCTTTGAGGTCAGAGTTCATTTATTACCTGATACATCCTACTTTCTATCAGGTTCAACGATGGAGAGATAATTAGTATGAATCACATCATCTGTCAGTGATTAAACGCTGTGCCTGATTGGAGAATGGTATATAATGGCCACATTACACCATTTGAATATTTACACGTGTTTAACAAAGAGTTTTTTTAAACATGCAATGATTATCTTTAGTGCAGCTCAAACATAGAGAGTTTAGGGCAATAAAAGTAAAAGCCTTATTGATACTTCCAGGTATCTTCTGGGAGGGATGTTATAATAAATTGTGACACATCTTTACATAGGTAAAACATGCATTGCTATGATGTGTCTTATATTAAAGTAAATAAAACCCTTCCAATTAACAACTTTGCCTTGGATTGTTTAAGGTTAAAGCTTTCTAATTGATCATCGAACAAATATATTTTCACATTTAGTTTGTTCTTCGGTAAGTAGCTGTAGAAAATGGAAGAAATTACTTCAAACCTGTTTAATGCAATGAAAGAAAATCATCTATCAGGGGAGACTTAATATTGTACAATACAAAAATGAGTGAAACTTTCCTTCTGACATAAATGTGTGGAGAATGAATATTACACATGTGAGGAATTCAGTAAAAATGATAAAATAAAAGTCTGAGCGTTTGCTTAAATGGAAACACATGATTTTCTTCTGATTATTTTATCTTGTCAGACTCATTCTACATATTCCCACAATAAATCTCTATTAGTGCAAATAAATGCAGCATCCAAAACAGGAGATGATACAAGAGCCAACATACGTCCATTTGTGATTTAACTGTCTAACCTTATTTCATGTTACATCAAAGCCACGGAAGGAGCACTGTGATCACTGAAAATAATCAGCCTTCGCTAACAATTTTAATGATCAAACACTCAATTACAGGCCATTGACCGTGGCTGTTTAACCAATGCAAAACAAAAGACGATCTCACAGAAAAATAAACTCACTCGCGACAGGACAAAAGATAAAAAATGGAGATAAGGAAATGAGAAGGCACAAAAAGGAGCTGCCATTCAAAACGAAGCAAATCAATGGTGGTGGCATCAAAAACAACATTTGCAGCTGCAAAGAAAACAGGGGAACAAAGCAGCAGACAAGCGGCAGGCGTTTGAAGTGTCTCCACTCATGCAAGTGAAGAGGGGGAGTGGATCTGGACGAACACCTGGTCTGTAGGTTGCTTGCCTGAATGCAGCTCTGTCTGCTTCCCCCCTCAATCAGGAATCCTTAGTGGTTTCCAGTATCTCCTCAACCTGTCAGTCAACCTGATATACTCTGTCTATCTGTTGTCTGTTTGACTTTGTGGCCACTTAATTACCTATCCGATACCTTATCTTCCTCTCTGCATCCTTTCCTTATCCGGCCAAGTGTCTACCTGTGTGCCTTATTGTTGCTCTGTGGGAACAGCAGAGGAAGGGGGGAGAGTGTGTGGATGGGCACAGGGGGTTTCAGGGTTCTGGTAAAAAGGCAGCCGGGGAACTCACCGCAGCGCTTGTCTTTGAAGCCTCCATTACTGCATCTGACACTCTGCCCGGGCTCACCTGATAAGCCTACAACACACACACATACACCTACATAAGTGCACACATAAACACACACACAGACAAGCCCGATCGCACAACTTCTGCAAGCTTAATGCACAGCAACCGACGAGAGGCGCCCCAGAGAAAGTTGAATGCAGATGAGACAGAGACGTTTAGGCTGGCTGTTGACATTTGTTCCTTCAGAAGCAGCGCTGAGCTTAGATCATGAGAGAGAGAGCGCTGGACTGTCTCAGGGAGCCTGAAGTGGAGCCTCGGTGAGTGGGGACAGATGGGTCATTAATTAGCAAGCTGGGAACCGGGATGATTAATACATCAGAACACAGCTGCCCCACCTGAGACTGCAGGGAAGTAAGTTCCTCTGACCGCAACAGACCTACATACATATATGTATGCCATGGTTTATGTATGTGACTCACTGGGTGTTTCTTTGCTACAAATATGTGTCTGGATATCACAAGAGATGGACTTCTACCCAGGTTTATTCACAAAATGCCAGCATATTAGAAGGTGACCACATTGAAAATACCAAAGTGCCTTCCAGCCCAGGCATAATGTCCAACTTGCAGCATTAAATACTTAAGCACCAAGAAGTTGGCTGATGACCAGAAGTGGGGGGCCATGATCTTAAAACTTTTTTTTCAAAAACAATGAAGACACAATACTTGAGAGCTACCAGATCACGCAGAGAGCAACACTCTTCAGTCCAGTAAACTCAGTTAACTAGTTTCAATATCAGTTTAGCTTTTAAGATCAAAAGTTATCTGTACTTTTTATGGCAAGACATGTTAAAGATTAACACAGGCTGTGAAAGAGAAAGAGACTTGGACCATAGATAACTGCCTGGGTGAATGGACTTTAACAAAAATGTTCTGTTTAGTCATGTGGAGCCTTCATCCTTCTCTCATGAGAGATGCTTGGAAAATGTTGGCATCCTTTCAAAATCTGATTGGTGCATCTGTATTGAACACGTGACAATATTTTCAACAGTTTAATAAAAGAGTAAAAACATGTTTTTTTTCTCAATTTCAAACAAGAAACCTTGTGCAAGTCATGAACAAATTCAATGACTCAGCCTCCCATACATCTGTGTTTTATACGTTTGATTACCAGACAAATTATTAAATTATTATTAATTTTCAAATAATAAATTTCTGCAATAAAATGAGGTCAGTAGCAAAGCAACAAAACACTCAGTTTGGTTTTGAACCTTTCTCACCTCGAAAGCAAACACAACTCAGTGGACCGATTTAAACAGGACAGTGGAAAGGATCTCAGAGCACTACAAAAATAGAAAAAATCCCCCCCCCCCCAATAATCTGAATAACATTGTTTCCTGAACAACAGTGGTCAAGCAGGGGCAGAACGCTACATGAGTCAGATGAAAATGACTAGGCGTAGTCCTAAAAATGACTTAAAATTGAGGCAAGACTTGCTGACTTGAATAGCATCTGGGCTACCAGCCATAGCCAGTGATGGTCAGTGAGTAATACAGTGATTTATGCATGTTTTGATGATCAAAGTTGCAGAAATAAAACCCAAAGACGAGTACTACAGCAGTTAGACGAAATCACAGCAGTTGCCGATTTATATACAATCTGATTTTTCAAGCCAGTAGAAAAAAAAGACAAGGATGAGAGAGAAGGTAACATGTAGTGCCTTGCAAAACTATTATCCCTTCAGCATTTTCACATTTAAAAACAATTACAACCAACAGTTTTAGTAATTTCATTGGGATTTTATAAGACAGACCAAAAGAGTAACACATAGTAGTACTGATATACTGCAAACCTCCCTAGCCGTCGCCATCCACCTAAATAAAGGAAGTAATTCTGGAGGAACTGTTCCGATATATAACTTGAAAGGTGAAAGAATCTGTCAATGACTTTAAAATCTGAGTTATCGTATGTAGGGACGCAGCAAACATATGGAAGATGCTGTTGTAAGAGGAGACAATTGTTAAACATTTATAGCCTATGGCTTCAAAACTGTGGCAGAAAACGCTGCAGATCGTCAAGAAAACATGACGGTGGGAGTGATCTATAGTAACTAACCATGTTCTCCTTCCAACAGCGAACAACAAGTGAAACGAAACACAGGGTCATCCCGGAAGAAAAAATCTGTTACAAAAGACTTGAGACTGTAAGGGAGGTCCATCTCCTCCAACCACTGAGCCACAGGATATGTTTAGATCAAATCTCATCAAAACTGTCCATCAAATCTAACTGATCTTGAACTATTTTGTGCTTTACTTAGTGTCTGAATGGTAAAAGTTAGTCGAAAAGAACTAACTTTTCAACTACCTTTGAATCTTCAAGTGATATTACGTTCTGCAAGGTGATTTAGTTTAAAAAAAAAAGCATGAATTTGCTTTATCTTGTCATCCAGGGTATTTTAATTTCTGTATGTAGATACAGGAACATAAATTGTAATTTCTGTTCACAAAGGTTTGGTCTGACCTCTACTGTCACCCTTATAGGTTCTGCCTTGTAGGGAAGATAGGTGACAGAAAGAGTGAAGCAAGAGCTCAACAAGAAAAATCATTACAACACCCAACAGGCATCGGAGATAGCTACCACCACCCAGAGATAGTGAGCTGAAGCAGAAAAAAGAACATAAATAGAAAAAGGAAATATCGACAGAACAAAGACCAGAGTAGGTTGCAACCAACCAAGTGTTGAATGGGTGGTTTCAGGCATGGGGTAATATCAGTCATCCTCTGATTCAGCTCTGGACATGGCATCTTATGACAGCGAATACAGAGAAGGCCACTGAGATGGAGGGGGTTGATGAGATGGAAATAGGTCTGGGCCCCCTTGCTGTGAGGGGCAGCTCGGCTGAGTAGTTCCCGTCTGGCTCGCCCTCCAACCCGGTCGTCTTTCCGTCTCTCCTCCTCTCTTCTTTTCTATTATTATTCATCTTCCTGCCATTCACTGGTTTGCACTTTTCCTTATACAGTATGCTTTTTCGAGCTCTTCTACCTGTGTCTGGCTGCTTCAGTCCTTATTCTGTCTGCCCACAGCACAAGTACATCCGCAACTGCTGACAGCCCCTCAACTTGGGTTACATCAGCCGCCTGCACATGACATCATTGTGTTGAGGTGCTTCTGGGCTTCATTTCCTTACAGATGATCCATGTCTACTAAGAAAAAATTCCTATTTATGTTACAATACCCACGGAGAGAGAAGAGAAGGGATAATAGCTGTAAAAATGGACAGCTCTTGGTTTGACACAACTGTCACAATTCACTATGTTATTGTCACAGTCCAGAGTGTCTCCTGGGGTTTGTTTACGTCAAAGTGGTGCTTAATAACAAGATCACAGAGAATTACGTCATCTGGGTTGTGCATCGGAGCAACTTTGACAGTAATTATGAATTATTATTTAGATTTCGGTGAAATATTATTATGCTAATCCTAACACAATGGCCACTGAACTTATTTTAGATGAGGTTTGAATTAAACCTCATCCAAAGCAATTAAGCAATTAGTGTAGAACAATTTGCATTCAGCGATTGCAGTACTGTTGTTTGTTGAACAAATGCAGGACAAACATATCAAATAAAAAATGGTAACATGAGGATGGAAAAGTGGAAAAACATCCTCAGATAATGTAAAGTAAAATTGACTTTAAATAGGTAAAATTGAACTCAATTAAATCCCCATAAAAAAAAAAATCACTGAATTTATAGGTGGAAGCAAAGATAAGCATCTTTATCAGTGTCTGATGTAAAAATAGGACAGACAGTCAAACATGTAAAAGACCAAGAGAGTCTCAGAATGAGTGCTTTTGCAGCATTCACACACTTGGAAACAGCAAAAGATAACATCTTACGAATTTCCACTTTTTGTCCCAGAGGATGCAATTTTACGCTGAACTCTGCCCCTGTTTAATTAGATGACACTCACCAGTAGTTGAATTTCTGGGTCATTACAAGAATCGGGACAACAAAAGTCCAGAAGAAACCACAACATAGGCGGAACATAACTCCCTACGGCCAAGCATGTATGTTCAAAGTCTTTTCTTATAATTTGATCAATACTTTCCCCTATCCACAAGAGAAACAAGACAGTAAGAGATCCAGAAACGAAAGCAAGAGTTTTAGCTCACACAAGAGTTGAACAAGCTCACTTTACAGAAGTTGTTAAGAAGGCTTTTCAGAATCTGGACATGTCGTAACTCAAGCCTCCTGGGAAACACTGCTTTTTGTCTAAGGATGATATTTCATAAAATAAAATCCTTGAGAACAACAAATTGTAGCAGCTTATTACAGAGTCATGCTTGTCACACAACCTTCAAGCATGGAGCTCAATTAATGAGGCCAATAGGGATGCAAAAACCTAGTGAAAATGTAAACACATTTTTCGTCTGTCTTACTTAAAAAAAGCAGAATATTGGGCTATGGTGGCCCCTGTACCGAATCCATCAAGACAAGAGTTTTCTGCTAAGAAATGCACTGCAGAAACAGAAATATTAAAATGACTACATTAAAGGTAAAAGCACACATGTTCACTTATTTCCTCAGACTTGTTAGAAAAAGCTAAAAAAGGGAAAGAATGAAAAAAGGAAAAAAAACTTTCCAAAGCTTATACCACGGTTACCAGCTGCCTTCATCCCAAAACACTTAATATTGGTGGATGGTACCTTAAATAGACACAAATCCAATAAAAATTGTAAGTTTTTAGCCCCATGAGGGGATTAAGGTCAAGCCATTTCTCACTGGCTTTGAAAGGGAATAATGACTGTGTAGTTAATGTCATAACCACCGAGCACCAGTGAGGAGGTCTGGCATTTAAATTTGTTTATAAGACTATTTGATATTCATGGGGGTGTCTGTGCTTTTAGCTTCCCAATTATTTGTTAAGGTCTGCATCAGTATAACCTGGGACTCCTGAGGACCAGTCGAATGCACGGAGAGAATAAAAATGAAATGGAAAAAATAAAAAAACTGAATTTGTACAAAGCACAGGCATTACCTTGGCCACTTTCAGATCCTCTGTCCTTTATGAGCTGTTTACCACGAGATTACAGACAAATAATACCAAGACATCTGAAGTATAAGAAGATGGGAATTTTGGGCATTGTGAGAGGTGCCTGGGTTGAGATAAAATAGGCTAGAGAAAAACAGTTATATGGTTGAATGGGCTTAAAGGGATCCCTGTTTTATTTCAATCAGCCTGCAGTGAATTCTTGGGAGGAGAAATGCAATTCCGTATTAACAGATTAAAAATGGGGGAATACAAAAACCACTCAAGTGGCTTGATTGGTGTTCCAAATAATCAATATCTTCTTTGAAAGAAAAAAAGGCGTCTCCTGCTCCCTTTGTTGAGTGCTCTTTTTTTATCCTGCTATATGTGTTTTTGTGTCTAAAAATGGGTTTAGATGTAAATAACTGTGCTCCTGCATAAGTATGCGTTTTATTGCAATGGCAAATAGTGCAAAATATATGTTGTGTCTGAGTTGCCAACCATTTTTTTACACCTTCTGTTAATTTTTGTTTCTGCTTAAATCAAAAATGGTTAAACCCAATTTTTAATATGAGTACTTTTTATTGCATCAGTATTTCTGAATAATACACCCAACGGATAAAGTTCAAAGACCAGAGTGAATAAGTGGCTCACAAAAGGTTTAAGCCCACTGGAATCTATTAGGAAAAAGATTGCTTTCTGCTAGAAATGCATGAAAGCGAGTGACTTTGTGATGAGGGGTAAATGCTTTCAGGGAAGGGCTGCATGAGGTTTAGGTTTTGCTAGTCAAAAGAGGGGCAATAGTAATAAAAATCTGAAATTTCCCATTTTAGCAAATAATGAGAATGCCGACTGTGTTTTCTGTTTTAAACCTGAGGTACCAGATTACAGTGATGCTGCCATTACTAATTAGCTGAAGAAAGGCAATGGTCTAAGATTCTCTGCTGCTGAGTCCTTTCTGGGTTCTTCTTCCTCTCTCCCAGCGGTTTTCCCCAGTACACTCACAGTGGAAACACATTTTTTTTGTGTTGGGTTAATTGGGGAATCCAAATTTGCCTGTAGGTGTGACAGTGAGCATGCAGAGCTGTCTGTCACTCTGGGTTAGTTATGTGATGACAGATTCAGTGAGTATACCCACTGGGAGACAGCCTGTCTCCCCCTAAAGGACAAAGATGGATGGCTTCCCAGATAGAACAAATGATAGGACAAAGAAGAAAAATTAACATTAAATCAATCTTATGCTACGAAAACCAAAACATGCAATAAAAAAAAAAAAAAAAAAAATCAAAAAACGGACAGAAATCGAAGAGGGCTGTGTCTAGACTGAAGTATGACTGAAGTTCTTTCAGCTTTTATTCGATCTCTGTGTGTCTCTTCCAGTTTCCATTAGCCACAAGCTGTCCATTCCACTAACATCAGAAATCGCAGCATCTTAACAACTTGCAGGATTGACAGGATCGCTAAGTATGATTCATCAGCTGAGCTGGATGATGTGTCCCACACTGCAGGTCTTTGTTGTCTGCATCCACCGTGTCCTCACTGGATGATACCATTAGATTAGAGTGACCAGCTGAGGGACACGCAAGGAATGCTGATGATTTAAAGATTTCAGTGACGCCAAACCAGTGTGACTCCTGGCAAAAGCCCATATTATCCAAAACCTGTGAGATTTATAGAGATAAGAGTCTGTAGTAGAGTTGGGATAAATTGGCAGCAGGATTTTAATTAACTAATTAACCAATATGTCAGACAGTTTTAAAAATGAAGTTCAGCTCTGAAGGAAATAAGCAGGAAATGATCAGCTAAATATTTTTCACTCATTCATTCTTTTTCCTGCTGATAACAAAAGTAAGTACCAGGGTGGAGTTTTCTCCCAGATTCTCAATAATCACAACTATCTAAGCATTTGGTTTTTTGCTATATTCTGGTGGGTCTTCTTGTTTTGACGTGATTATTTGTTTGTTTCTTTGATTAAACATAAGCAGCTTATTCAAAGAACTTTGCACATGTTGAAAAATCACCTGAATGTGAGCAAAATACACATTAGTGAGGGTCTTTAGAGCAAAGCGCCAACTAAAACTGACACAAACAGCTGGCTGATGCAAAAAAGATGCCTTGATTGGCTATTAGGGTGGGACATGAAAGTTATCACTGATTTCATAAGAAATTTAGCCTAAAAAAAGTCAGCCCTGCCACCGAACATCTCTCACTAACCTATTTTCACTTGAATAAACACAGTCAGGTTGTGCTTCTGATTAGGTGGCCTGTATGTTATAATCCCTTTTGAGCTTGAGGACCGAACAAAGATTGTCAGAGAAGCGAGATAACCACAGCCTTCAGCAGCAGCTGGTTAGCTAATCCAGAAGAATGCTGAGCTGAAACCCAGGTGTTGTTCTCACTAAATCTCCTGTAAGCCTCTAAGCAGAAAAACATCCAACCATATGAAGAAGTAGAAGAGTGTCGACATGGACAAGTCATGAAGCTACTCTTGCCTGATAACAGAAATGTCACCTTGTCACCATTTAGTTCCTGCTTCAGCCTGACAGTAGTAAGAACTCTGTGATCCTTGGGCTGAGTGCCCCTGACTCAAAGGTCAATGTTCACTTAAAAGATGGGGAAGATGAAAATATCATGCTATGGATCAGTACAATCTCAAAGCTACTTTCAATGGTAAAAGGAAGTAAAACTTTCAGTTAAATTGATAATAAAATAATAGACTTGTTTTGCCTTTAGTGCATCTTTACAGTAGTCATTAGTGCTGTCTTCATCATGTTGGAATTCAAAGTTCTTGGTTGCCATTAAATGCATCATTACAGTCGCATTAGTTGAACGTTGTGTTCTTTTAGATGTGTAGATAATGGAAATCAAGCCTACATGGTCTGCCCTACAGTAATTGCACCACCTGAATGGGTTTAATGTCATACAACCTTCCTATTTCTATCATTTCTGGAGACACTGAGCTAAACCTTCCCACCAATAAAGTTTGACTTCTTTTAAAGTTGACACAGCAGCCGGGAAAGTCAATGATCCCATTATTATAATTGACCAACTCATACAGGCATGAAAACACTCTGCCCTTTTGAAAAATAGATATTGCAGAAGACAAATTGGTAATGTTGTGCATCTGGCTGACTCCAGTCCTTCATTGTAATATTTTCTTCAATTGTGCTCTAAAATATTCTGGGTTCTCTAAAATGTTCTGGCCTGCTTATCTAAAAAGACATAACTATTTTCTTGATTTCGTCAATAATAAATATGTAAATAATATCATGCGATGTATGAAAGAGACATAGATGATTTGTGAGTTGAAAGCCTAAATATGGTGAGGCTGTGGCTCAGCAGTTCTCTTGCCATTGAAGTTGCAGGTTTGATTCCAGCTTCCACCTGCCAAATAACTGTGTTCCCTCAGTTCAAGGCGCTTCACTTCAAGCTGCCTACCGATCTCCATGTCAGAGTGTGGATGTGTGCAATTGTGAATGCAAGTGTTTTGAGTGGTAGATATGACCATAAAACGCTAATAAAATCTGTACATTTATTTTAAAAAAAGCTGTAAACTTTTAAGCCCACATATTTCCCACTTTCTGTCTCCTTTGGTTAACATCCGACTTGGTCTTCTCTTGTTTGTCACTTACCCGCTATGCTTGCTAATACTTGTTAGATTTGATCTCTGAGGGACACGCAGTTACCAAACGCATCTGGGAAACACTGAGATGGAACAGCTGTATTTTTACTACCCTGAGAAATCGAGATTGAAAGCTTAGCACTCTTTAGCTGTGAAAACACAGTGAGTAAGTGACATGGCAGCTGAGAGGTTTCTCTCGCCGGCTCCGCGGCTTTTGAGAGTCTTACGGTGTTTTACCATATCGCTCTGGGCAAAGTGACGTATCAGATAGTTTCACTTACGACACACGGACCGGAGTACATTTACGCTCCTAGAAAATTCATGTGCATTTCACAAATTTTGCATGTGCGGGGCTTTCTGGTTGAGCTGGTGTGCAACTCCGAACTATTTCCCCCATCTGAGGGGAAGCTAAATGGAAGCAGCAAGGGATTCATCCTGGAGGCAAAAGTGAAGTTAAATTTTTTCTAAGACTGTTCTCCCTCCTATTATCATCATTTTTTGCAATCTGTCCTTTGGTGCGAAAAATTAACAGTGCCACTGCCAGTTGATTTAGATTTTCTTCAGTGTCCTCTTCCAAAAAGACAAACAAAACAGCATTTAAGAAGGATTTCAGTGTATCAATATTTTCCTTTTAGGGGTTTGCAAGAGAGTATTCAATAAAACAAAAGTACAAATTGATTCACAGCAGCTTTTGTTGTTGATGTTTAGGTAATATATGACATGTGAGAAAACTTTAATGAATATAAATACTTTTACAACACACTGCATACTACATTTTTAAGAATACTTTGACGTGTAAAATTTTTTTTTATTATTCATGTTTAACTCATTGTTAGCACAAGGTCTGACCTGACACAGGATCACGTAAGGATGTTTACACACGAAAGGAAAAAAAGAACAAAGCAATTGAAATTGCTACAGGCAATCAATTATTAAATGCAAAAGCAATTTTCATAGCTACTGTGATGCATAATTTAGTGACTGAAATGTGTCACCTTTTCTTTATTGGCTGAAGGATCATTTTAATCCTCGCATTGAATGTCTGATTGTTCATCCCGGATAACAAGCTTGTCAAGTGAATACTTTAAATCTAGGACGTAAACAATTACTCCCTGTAAGTGGGATGGATCTTCTGAGATTAAAAACAAAAAAAGCTGCGATAAAATGGGCCACACTGACAGCTGAAGCCTAAGTTGTGGGTTTGTTGAAGCCCTGATGGGTGCAAACGAGGATTTGCCCATCAAACCTTGAACAATAATGAGTGAAGACCCATCAACGTTGCCACTGCCGAGTCCCTTGGTCGTTTCATTTCCTTTCTTCTCTACCTGCTTTTTTCCTTCTATGACACCTCTGATTTCTAGAGCACCATTTCCATGGCTTCTGTTCAGATGCTTTTGTCATGTCCTCATGTCATCCCTAATCTTGATAGTTATTTTCCTCACCTCTTTTTTGGTCTGTAAGAATGGAACAACGGCGACAACAAAACCAGCGTTCTGATTGCTCAATGCAATGATTGCTCCTGCCTTTTTTTTAAGTTTAACAGGGTTGATTGTGACAGTTGCCTTAAGAGAGATATAGCAGAAAATGACAAGGGAAATTTCAGCAACCACAGAGAAAACTGCAGCAGGCTGAATTTGAAGTGACATTTTTCATCTGACCTTTAATTATTTAAGGCTTACATATTAATCTATTCTCTCTGTAGAGTCTTTCATCTGTAATCCTAAAGGTGCTGTACGTGTCATGCTTTTAAACCTTTAGTTACTCAGCAGAAACAGTGATCTCTTGTGATTATTGAAACTTACGATGCAATTTTTTTTAACTCTAGAAGTTCATACTGTTTTTTATTAAATGGATTATAGGTTTTGTAACAGAGGGATTTGCAAATGACCAACTCTGGAAACTGTTATTATTTTATTTACCTGAGGGTTTAAATGCCATTAGCAGCTAGCTTTCTGAAAGTAAACTAATGTGGTGCCCTCAATAAGAAGTTAAAAGAAGTAGAAAGGTAAAAAATAAAGAGATAAGATTGTGGAGTGTCCTGGTATTAGCCTTGGTGAAGGCCATGTCAATGCAAAACAAAACAAAAAGCTAAGGAATTATGTACTTAGCATTTATAGTAACGTTTCACAAGCCTAAAATGTACCTTCCCAGAAACTGTCCACTTTAAAAAATAAGATTTTATAAACCTTTATAAACTTTCAAACTGTTGTCTTGTTTGCAAAGCCTGGTTATTACACGGGATTATTTTAGATTATTGAAGTGACACAGTCTGAGAAAAGAAAATGTTCCCTTCTGGTTTGTCTCTAAATGAAAATGAGTTTTACAAGGTTTTGATAAAAGGTTATAACCAGTTATTTTTACCCTGCAGTAGATAACATTTTGGCACGCTCATTTATTATGAATGAAAATTAGTTAGATCTAGGAGCTGAAGGTGATGGCTGGTCTGAAGGGGACACGACAAAAGCAGAAATTAGTTCAGGTGAACCTTATTTCAGAAAGCTTTAAGTCGTTGTTACCTTGTATATGGTGTTTATTTGCACAGATAATGGTGGATATTTACATAGGAAATGGTGATAGGAGGCAGTTCTACACCAGTAATCATCCTTTATGAATCATATACAATTAATGGGTAATCGGATGCTCTTCAGGTCAGAATAATTGTCTAATATCAATGTGAAGCAAAAATATAGCAATTTAGATAAACACTAATATAGGGATTTTCATGCTGGCATCATTTGAGGTAGTTACACTAACTGCAGACCCCTAACATGTTTGCTTCTTTGTCCATTTTTTAGATTATTGGACCAACCTTCTTGTTCCATGTCAATGATATTCCTTCATCTTCCTTAAAAAAGCTATGTTGTTTATTGTTTACGTCAGACCTGGGTTTTAAGGGTAAACAATAAAAAAGGGCAAATAGGTTTGATTAAAGACATTGTAGACGGATGTTTGCTGCTGTACTGAATATGAAAATAGAAATACTATCATTACACTAGTTTGAGACACAGACAGATGACTGTCTCAAGAATTTTATCTTGGCCAACAACATGTCTAGGGGTTACATTCAAATGTAAAACTGATGATGATCCTGATTCTGGTAAAAACCCAAATTCACTGGTTAAACAACACCTACATATACTTGTTTCCCCGATGGATGGAAGCTTAATAAAAGTGTCAGAACTGCCTTAAACAGTACTGGAAAACAATCAAAGTCACCCACAATGCTTTTCTTTTTTTGTAAAGTGCTTTGAGATTAAATGTTTTGGAAATTGTACATTTATTTGTATTTATTCCAGTTGTTTTATTTCCCTTACCTTTTCATGTCCATCCATCCATCCATCCATCCATCCATCCATCCATATATATGTAGATGGGAGAGCATTTACACCCGTGGAGGAAGCTCATTTCATCTGCTTGTATCTGCGATCTCACTCTTTCAATCACTGCCATGTGACCATAGATAAGTGTAGGAATGTAGAGCGGCCGGTAAATTGTTCAACAAGTCATCACATGTTTTTTAATCAAATTTCTCCTTTAAAGATGTTATCATGTATTCTTTGAGCAGAGCTCTTGAGGCATATTTGAGAACACACAGAAAAGAAACTTGCAACAATAGAGGTTGACGAAGGTGGAAGACTTCTCTTGCTATTCAGTGATTATTTTAGAGCAAAGATGTAAAAAACTACTTAACCCTATAAGTACCTTTCATTGAGATGATTTTTTTGAGACTCAATGATGCTTCCTGTTAGAATTGTTGCCTCATTCACTTATACAAGGCTAACACTTATACTACCAGTGAACAGCACTGTATTACCAACTTCATTACAGCTTGTAGCCTCACCATCACAATCAGCACCAGAAGCAAAAAAAAACAACTCAAAATGATTTGGTAGATAGAAAGCGAGAAGGTATTCGGATAAGCTAAAGTAGCATAAGTTCAGACTATCTGCAGTACCACTGCAGTGGCAAAATCTGTTACTATTACAGCTGGGCAGAATACAGCATTTAATTGTTTTATGAGCCGTGAATATAAACCTGAATACACTTTGATTGAAACATTCTGTCAAAATTCACTCATCTACCATGGAGTTCTCAATGCCAGATGATCAGCTCAAACTCTTCTGCCTCTTGTGATGTCATCGATCAGAACAAACACCAAGCTAGATTTATTTGGTAAAACCCAGCTGTGGAGTATTTATTAAAATTGCGCATTTATAAATAAAAAATACATATATACAGGGCAATGTCTTTATGCATGAAGACAGATGGCTAAGATAAATAACTTATTCAGATCACCACAGAAATGAGATGCAAACTTTTTTTCCCCTAATTTTTGCCCATCTCAGCCCAAGTTTGAGAATTACAGTTGCTGATGTTCACAAGAATGTTGAATATTTTTCTGCCTTTTTAATACGTGGTTAGCTTTATTCTGACCTTAGAGGTGGTTCAGTGCTGAAAAGGGTAACAAAAGCAAATGGTGAACAATATCAGATAGAGAATCTGTTCGAAGTTGGTTAGTAGGATGACACACACACAATCTTCTCTGTTGTGATGAACAATCACGGCAATCTACCAACGACACTTGTCATAGCTGCTGTGTCATGTTAAATGTCTGAATTTTTTTCTGAAGAAATATTTGATGAAAAAGTCAATTGCATATTTATTTAAAAAATATCAACTGTAGAATGGTTTTGGTGTTGACATCAACTTCTCTAGTTAACATGAACTACAAATTATTGCTAAAAGATTAAAGAAGTAATTGTTCTTTTACATCAATCAGGAGAGGATTGACGTGTTTTGAGACAGCAGCCAATTTTCCCAGGAATGACTGTTCCAGCAAGTTCATAATGAGGTCAGATAGCATAATCTTCAGATGAAATGCTGGAAAAAAAGGGATCAAGAATGAAATAATACTGTTGTACTGCTTCAGTCAATTCCAGACCTCAAGCCAATTAAAATGGTGTGGTGTGGCCATCCATTTTCACATCACTTTGATGTGAAAATGGATGGCCGCAAACCTCAATGAACTATAGCAACACTGTAGAAGGAGTTCCTTCCTAACAATGTGAGAAACAGACACGACCAATCTGAATGCAATTACTCCCAGTTATTGCTGCTAAATGTGGTTTTACACAATCTTAAATGAAATGGTGTACACAGCTTTTCACACACTAGCCCTGCATTCTGGGTCACACACTTCAATAAGCGATAGGTTGTTGTTCATGTGAACTTGTATTTAGCTTTTTACAGCCTGGGTAAGAGTTTTTTTTCTTTTTAAGCGCTTAACTAAAGGGAAAACATTCCAGAAAGTCAATAAACTCATAACTCTTGCTGTGGTTCCTCTTTAGTCCCATCTATGTGTGTGATGTGCACTGTGAGAAATCACGCCTCAGTGTCTCCAGGGGGAGAGCAGCTGATATGAGAGAGACGGCCCCTTGGTTTCTGCATATCTGTGTGGGTTTTCTTTCCACAGCAGGACATTCCTCTCCATGTGACTAAACTTCCTCTGTCTGACTACAAACAAATAAGCTTACAGTGATGGTGTTGATGATGACAGATTAATAAATTTAGCTGTCAATGTTCTTAACCTGTGGAAAAACATTCCGTATTTTCTGCACTATAAGGCGCACCTAAAAACCTTCAATTTCCTCAAAAGCCGACAGTTCACCTTATAATCCGGTGCGCCTTATATATGGACCAATATTGAGCCACAACAGGTCTAGCAATTACGGTAAGCAGCCACCGACTTCATTTTCGCCCATAGCAGAAAAAGCGCGCGGTGCATGCTGGGATAGTTGTCAGAACGCTGGTTTGTAATCTATTAATAAAGTTTGACTGAGCTATCTACCTACCAGCCTCTACTGTAGTGTCTATTTTATGCGCCTTATAATGCGATGCGCCTTATATATGAGAAAAAAGTTTGAAAATAGGCCATTCATTGAAGGTGCGCCTTATAATCAGGTGCACCTTATTGTGAGGAAAATACAGTAAGTTCTGAACCATGTCGACAGTTGAGATCCAGGCGACGTGGAACTAGTGAGATCTCTTTGAACCAAACATAAAATAATGTCTGCGGATTGAGGGCTTAGTTTTATAAGCAACAGTATAAAGATGTGACAAACAACGATTGATTTTTATGTACGTCATCCTGTTCACTAGATTTTATGAGTTAGCCAAAACAAATCCTAAATGTAGCTGTTAGATGATCAGCTGTTTCTTTTCTCTTAGGTACGGTAAAGAAGTTATATACTTAGTAATACCTTTTTGCTGCAAGGGGTGCACAGTGGGGCAATTGGTAGAACTGTCGCCTTGCAGCAATAAAGTTCTTTGTACAAATCTGTGTCTGGGACGTTTCTGTGTTCTGATTGTCCATACACAGCTTCTCTCCAAGTACTGACTAACCTAACTGACTGTTAGATCAATCAGTCTCTATAAACTGTTCTTAGGTGTGTGTGCGTGTGTATGTGTGCATGGTCATTTTACCTGTGTATACAATAATGGGTGGATAGATTTTTTTTTTACTTTTTCCTCTGAAAGTGAAATTGAAAAACTGAATTGTGTTTTGATAGCTCATAGTTTCTTAATCAGCTTTATTATACTGTAGCATAAGTGCTAGTTTTATTACTTATGGTCTGCAATTAAAACAAGATTATGGGTTCTTTTTATTTAATAATTACTATTAAGTATAAGTTATTTTTTGTTTGCTCTTGTACGTGTTTTTTTTTGTTGACATGTCTAATAAAATAGTTCAGTGTGACTTAATATTGTCAGCTGGAGAAGGGGAGATATAAAGCCACAGAGCTCATGCACGATTTCACACAGATTCCTATTAAAAACCAAACTAAAGAAATGTGGATTTCAGTGGATTTTACAGTGCTAATACTTTAACACCCTAAAGAAAGATCTCAAAATAAAACAGAGAAAAAACACCATGCATAATCCATAATAGACTCTTCTGCAATCAGCTTTTGAAGGTGTGCAGACAGTTAATTAATAGATGTTATATCTGCATCTACGCCTACATATGAGTGATAAATTTAGGGATCCTGTTGCTAATAAACACAAAAACATATTTTAAACATTACACACTTTATCTGGATAAATGGAGTCTATCTTCATGTTTCCATTGGATGACAGCCTCAGGAAACAGGGTGCTAGCTGCTGCTGTCACCACCATTGCCTCAGAAAGGAAAGGTGATGTGTCCCTTTTTAGAAGCCATAAAAGGGTCCCTGCATGCTATTAAGCATGCATCAGCGCCCTTCTTTCTTATCGGCTTTAGAAGCAGGACATTGGGGGCACAGTGCTGTTAACTTGTGTTCCCAATCTCTCTGTCAAGTGAAATCAACAATCTCAGTGGGAACATAAGTTTTCCCAGTCGATTCATGGTCTTGTTGTTGAAGCCGTAGCCTTTCTTTCACTGTGGTGAACAGCCACTGAGGGTGGATTTAAAAAGAAATTTCATCCTTAGATATTAAGCTACTTCCTAAACTCTCAATGGCAAATAGTGTGTCCATGGATAAAAGGATAAAAGCATGTTTATTAAAAATAGTCAAACATAACCTAAAGCAAAATAAATACTACAAACTTCACTGAACAACACTTCCATTTATGATGGACTGACATGAAAATGCAGAACTGACATCAGAAAGATTAAGTGTCAGCACATCGTTTTAGCTAAAATGGGTCTCGCTAAGCTTAACCAGCATCAAAGAAGGTATGGAGGCATAAAGACAAAACCGGTGGGGCGCTGCGGTTTTGCGACCCATGTTTGAAGGCCTCAGTCCTAAACGCAGAGGGTTCGGTTCCTGGTCAAACCACATGTCTTCCCTCTCTCTCACAAACCACAGATCTGGGCAACCATTCTCAGTTTTATTACCACTAGAGTCGATAAAACATTTTAAAAAATGGTGACACACAAATCTATTGTGGACATTATATGGTACTACACTGTGCAAACTATCTGTCTGAATGACAGATGCTTCGATTGGCTCTAACAGTCAGCTGTCTAATGTATTCCGGGGTTTTTACTTTGCCTCGTGAAATACTTAACAAACTAATGTTTTGCCCTTTTTTGCAAATTCGTGACTGTGGATAAATGTTGAGAGAATATTATGTAACATTATGTTTAGCAAATCACAAGAACATGTGCAACCTTTTCAGAAGAAACCAAACTTGTTGAAAAGAAAAAAAAGAAAGTCATTCACCCATCACCGCTTTGGTGATTTTCTTTTCTGGACCTCTAATTTGTATTATGCAATTTCAAACAAAAAAGCATTCTAAAAATATGTTTTTAGACTATTATTTAATCCAAATAATACTGATGGCCTATTGGAATTATCAGACTGAAATCAAAAACTATCACATTTATTACAGATCAAGCAGCCAATCCTTGTTAGCCTTTGCAAAAGCAACATCACACTGGAAATGGGAGAGAAAATGACTGATGTATGTTTCCACCACAGCCAACTGAAGACAAAAGCCAGATGTTGGTGTTTCTGATGTCCAAATGAAGAGATGTACTTTATAGCAATAGTGACACATATTCCAAATGTATCCATTTATTAATTTTTAATACAAAAGGCAATAGACACTACACTGAAAACTCAGCAGGTAGTCTATAACTTTTAGGTGAGAAAATCTGGAAGTGAATCTAAAGGGAAGTTAAAAGACTTGGGGCTTTTACAAAGAATTCATCAGAAAACTTGTCAGTTTCACCTTTGTGTTCAGTTCTACCTCCCTGGTTTTATACATTTTCTCTAAAATGACACATTTCTGAAGGCCTAGCCACTACAGTGAACCCATTTTTCTCTGTCACTTCCATCAGACATTTTTTTAGGTCTACAGCAGTGCATGGCGTTGTGGTAAAAGCAAAGAAAACTTCCCTTCTGGGAGGTAAGAGCATGGAAAGAAAACTGCACGTGAAAAACTTAGTGCGTTTGTAAAGTGGACAGGCAAGGTTGATCTCTCACTAACTTGAGCAGCCATGTGTACTATAGCTTACAGCCAGTCAAAAGCAGGAGCCGTTGGACTTCTCAGCTCTCTGATCAAAGGGAGATTATGTGTTTTACTTTGCAAGCAGATGCAAGAGTGAAGCAGTGAAAAAGAAAACCCTGCTGCCAAATTCTACTGAAATGAAGGAACTTCTATCCCAAGCTAAAAACTACTCAATTTGTGACTGGAATCCATTTTTATTGAGATTGTAAATAGGAAGAAGAGTCTGAGAAACAACAGCTTTTAGATGCATGCAACTTTGTTAGCATCCCTGCTAAATATGTGAAAGAAGGACTTAAATTAAATCACTTTTGATTACAGTTCCATAATCTAACACTCAAAATAAAAATCCACTCTGTCATTTTGTTATGATAAAAATAAACTATTATGGAAGTATTTTTGAGATTTATTCTTTAGTTTTTTTAAGTTGACCATAATTTCTAAAATCTTTGAATTAGTAGTCCACTGGCCTTTGTTTCCCTGGTGGGAATATGACTTTATACAGAGGCTCATTCCTTTTAACCTCTGGCCACCAGAATGGAGCCATTTTTATCTAGCTACCACACCAAAATAGGACGGAAAAAGAAGTCAGAAAGTATTCAAAGTTTACAGCTGCAAAAAGTTGCATCTTGGGGTTAGTAAATGCCTCTCTTTGCAGAAAGGCATGGGTTAGTGTGGTTTGTTACGTTATTTTATGGTCTGGTGAATCCATGGGAGAGTTTCCATGGACAGTTTGTCTCTCACTGGGTGGGCAGGGTTAACCCCAAATGCCTAATATTGCGTTAGGCATTATTAGGCAACAAGAAAGCAAAGTTATTGCCACAAGCAGTGATGCTTTTATGTCCCCAATCAATGGATTTTGTAGGGTGACACCAGCAGCTCCACCCTAACTGTACCAGAGATACAAATGGTGTAGTACGAGTCGGTCGTATGAGATGTTTTCACACTGGAGACAGAAAGAATTATTTACTGAACCACACCGACCCCTGACATAAAGTCCAGTAGAAACGAGGCACAGATGAGAAGAACTTTGTGCATTAAAAAAAAACGTTTCTGAAATGAAGGAGGCCTATGTGGAAAATTCCCTGTGATGCTGTGGGTCTGCTTTGCTTTCAAAGATCTTAGGAATCTTGTTGGAGTAAAACTCCAAGAAGCCTGAAATACAGCACTCAGCTAGGATCTGACACAAAACTGAAAATGGGTCATCATGGAGTGTTTAACCAGAATAATGAGACAAAAATGATTAGGATGATGTAGAATATATGTAGAAAATAGAAAGGGTAACACTCTCTGTAAACATTTATTTCTTTCCCACACTGAATAAATTAACACATCAAATGCTGGATATTTTTCAAAGTGTGATTATTCTATTGCAGTAGAAGTTGAATTTATTTTAATGCATTTTACACATTTTTGCTAAAAGTGAAAACAATTTGTTTAGCATCTGTGAAAGAGATCTTGCTGTTATCCTTTTTGGATTAGCACCTTCTTTAAAGGGAAAACTCGTGTGAAGAAGCCAAGTCTCCATATAAATATGAATAAATTCAGAGATCTAAATGAAAGCTTTCAATCTCTTGTCATGAAGACTTGTTCTTCCTTTTATTAAAAAGGCATATACAACATTTTCCACTATGCATGCCACTTAGGTAATATTAATAGATTTTATTGTCATTGTGTGTGGGTTTAAAAATTAGCCATTTGTCCTTAGGAGTAAGGACTATATTTATTTGAGTTGTCATAACAACTGATAACAGAAGAATATTTCTCATAAAAAAATTAAAATTTAAAAGTAAGGAAACATGGAACAAAGCTTAGGAAAAAAATACTACCATACAGACAAAACAGCCAGTCCAGTTCACCAGACAATAGAGCCGATTCAGATTAAATCTGTTATTAAATGATCATTGTTCACAATATGAAGCTACTAATCAAGACTGCTATTTACAGTTTAAATTAGAGGTCTCCACTCCCATGCGGGTGAAGACGTGCTGTTCATCGCACACTGGAGTCATTCATTTAAACTAAGAATCTTCCCACGGTGACACGCTGTTCCTGCCTGGTGGCCTCACAGAGCGGCACGCTGTTTTCCTCACGCAGACAGGAGCACAGGAGAAGGAAGTGTGAAGGCGCAGTCACCAAAACTTTGCACAAACAGTCCACAACAGGCACTGACTCAAGGTTCCTTTATGCGTTTGTTGACCAAAATATGTTAGTGTGAGGGGGGAAGAATTTCCAGATTTAGGACAAATATTCCTGTTATGCTATTTTGTCCTGTCCATTGTCTGAGAGGCACAAACAAAACACCATCTAGGAGATTCAGGAGCCAATTGCTACTGGATTGACTTAGAGAGATTTGTTGGGATAAAACTTGTCAGTGTGAATACATTTAGCTTCATGATAATGTTCATACATAGGTTGTATCATCATTTAACAACCTGACTTTCTACTAACTAATAAGACATTGATCCCTCTAAAAATGTCTGCTTTTGTAGTAAATTTGCATAAAACTCTGAGGTTTGAGAATCCTTGTATGATGTCGCTTTGCTAAAATTCTGAGGTTTGAGAATCCTTGTATGATGTCGAGGTTTGAGATGTTTTAAAATGTTTTCACATTTAACTTTTACTTTTAATAATGTTTCTCTAATCTTTTTCAAAATCTGTCTATTTCTGTTTTCTTTTCCATTTTAAGTTGTCTAAAGCACTTTGAAATGCCTTGCTGCTGAAATGTGCTATACAAATAAAATTTGATTGATTGATTGATAAACAGATTTTGGAATTACCCAAAATGTCAACCTTCAGCTGTGCAACACAAAGTCCTCCATAGAACACATTGCATAGGAGAAAACTTCGAATAGGCCTCTCACAAACAACTATCGAAACTGTATTTACCTTACAACTATTGACATGTTCTTTGTAGTATATTGCTTTTGGCTAAAAGAATGTGAAGACTTATTAGCCTAAAGTACACCGTCCCAGTCTGCCCCTCACACGTCCTGCTCAGTGACATCACAAAGGTGGATTTGGAAATGAACAGATGCTCCGGCTTTCTTCCAGCTCTAAGCACAAGTCATATATATGGGACTCTGTAAATATGTAAACGTTTTCTTATAAGCACAAGCTATAAAGTAAGGTCACTTTGCAAATTGTTGTCTTTGTGAGGCTGAATGCAAATGCATACTACACATTTTCGATGTTTATTGGGAAAATATTTTGAAAAAAAGCATATTTTTTTGTCATCTTAACAAATATGTATGATTTACTGTAGGCCTTTTACATAAAATCATCCAAAATATGTTGAACTGTTTTGGTTATGTGACAAAACATAAATACATTGAAGCAGTATTAACACTTTAGCAAAGCCTAATGAAACAAAATAAGGTTACTATTATTATGGCACAGAGCGCGTGTTAAAAACCCCCAACAACCTATGCATTCTAAGTTTCTTTTTTCGTGAGCATAACTCATATAAATCCAAAAGTTGTATTTAGAACATCCACAGTTAAAATGATTTTCTTTAAGTGTCAAAAGTGTCAGAAGCTCAGCTAAGCTCTGCAATGTTGTCAGCTTCTTACAGCTTTACCCTAAAATACAGTCAAGCCTTCATGTGCCTGACTACCAAGATTAAGCCTTGTAACTTAAAAATACGAAGGCGGCAAAAGAGAAGACGGAAAAACATGAATGTAGGGCTCCAAACAGCTAGATTAAAAATGTACCGAAATAGAATTAGAACAATGGTCAAATCCTGTTTAATATACCTTGATAACCAATTTACCCGCTATCACCAGATAATCAGTAGGTTTTGACTGTAGTGTGTGGTAAATACAATTGAATTAGAGTGTCTGTAACTGCATCAACACAATTTGCTTTTATTCCATTTGTATTTGTCTTATCAAGTGCCTTGATATGACATCTGCTAAAAAAAAGTACAATTCTAATAATTTGATATTTATTTGAAAGCTCACAGTGATTGAAGAAAAAATGTAAATATTGTTTTTTTGAACTAGATATTTGCATAGAGTAATTCACTTTTAGTAGGCAGGAGTCTGAACAACGTAGGTTGGGAAAACTGGATTCCAATAGTCGAGCCCAGTAACGAGCCAGTAAGACTGGGGCACTGGTTCCGGTGGATATCAGTAAACTAAAAGAAATTAAAACTTCAACAAAAAAGAACTACCTGGGTTGTAGCATCACATATAAGCATTCAACTGTCAGCAACATGCTGATTGTGCACAGTTAATCGACAAGCTATTCCACAGAAGATATATTATATTTTAGTATCACATCAGTAGAAAAGTCAATGAACCCAGGAAATATGAAAGAAAAAGTATTTACGCAGTTATGTTACAGAGTGCGCTTCGATACAATCATATAGATTGCTCATCGGTGGGTGGGAGAAGTGTGTGTTGACGTCTCAGGTGACTGGTTTACCAAAATGTTTTGATAGGTGTCAAAAAGAACATCCATTTTATGATGTTTGTGTTCCTGGCAGATCATTGCACTGGATCAAGCTGAGCAGTGTTACTCACTTTTACCTGTCAGCAGTTGTAATCATTGCAAGTATGAGGATAGGAGCCTGCAGGGAGATTAATGATCCAGCAACAGAAGCTGAAGGCAGCTCTCACAAAAATGGGTATAATGGAAACACTGAATTGATACATTTTTTACACTGCTTTCAATCCGAAATATAAATGCAACTAAGATTTCCTCGGCCCAGTTTTAATGCTGTTAAAGTGTTGCAGTTACTTTCTTCATAAGCACTACATTAACTGAGTGGCTTGCAGTGATTTGACAGATCGTTTTTTATTGCTCCGGACTACGTGTAATGCACAGACCAGCGGGGTTCATACACATCCTTTATCACAAATTGCACCTTTTTCCAGACTCAAATGTCTGAATAACGTGAGAACTTGCTTGAATAGTGCTCCAAAACGTATCTGTAGTGAAACGAATTTAGTGAATTTAGGCCTTGAACCACGACTCTATGTGGAATCTCAGCCATCTTAGATCAGCTTTATTCCAGATTACATCATTCTAAAGGACAGTCTGTAAAATTAGGAACCACGGCAACCCCATACATCACAATGCAGTGTGAAGAACTATTGAGTCCTCTGGACTGGATAAAGTACTATGCAAGCATAGGCCTTTGAGAGAGTGAATATCAAAACACTAATGGGTAAAATCAACTGGTGCAAAACCAATCAATCCATATTAAACTGATAATTAGGTCACAAAAGAATTAAAATTGTACAAGAAAATTTTTTGATACCCAATTTTCTTTTCTTTTTTTTTCTCACCTACACCTCAAAAATTCACAACAGTATTTTCTATACTTTTTCAACCTTTTAAAGGCTGCGTAGGAACCCTGAACCCATCTTGTGTGTGTGTAAAAGTAAAGACTCTAAACATATAGCGACGCTAACGTGTGTAGGCAGAGGAATGATGCACAGAGCCACTAAAAGCTCTGCGCTTTGCTTTCTCCGTCAGCGTGAGCGAGAATGCTCCGTCTCACTCTGTTCTCCAGATAGAGCTTTGATTTCTGAAGGCAACATACCGCTAAGCCCGCAGTCATTCCTCACATGTTCAAAATTATATCAGCCGCTCTGAGACACATGCACACCTACATCTGTTCGCAGGCATTCAAGCAAACCTGTGACTGCTCTGAGGTGCACATACTTGAGTGCAATCACATAAAGCTCATGCACACAACCACAAAGGCAGGCTGCAGATCTGCCTTCACCAGCTACATCCTGCAGCATTGTGAGTGGGTTTGTGGGTGACTGAGGGCAGAAGAGAGGGGAGGCAAAGCAGGACAGACTGACCGGGAGGCCAAATGAGGCAAAAGGAGGTGTGACAAACACACGGTGGCAGAAAGCATGTGGGATGGAAGACGTTTGTTTGCCTCTATGCAAGAACAGAGGAGTGGGAGTAATTTAGTGGCAGTGATGAATATAGTGGAAACGCTTTAATGACAGAAATGTAATAAAGAATACATGGGTTTATTAGAAATAAAGAGGAAAGAGCGAATGCATTCACTCAGTGTTTGGTGTACTATCAGATCAGGTTTGCTCAGCCTTAAGCGCCAGTAAACTGCCGGTCCGCTTGCAGGTCTTAAAGTAATAAAGGTTCATATGGCTCTGCGAGCGTGCCTCTCCCCGTGTAGATCTGCATAAGCTCGCCTCAGGATTTAGAAAAGCAGAATGAGTGTAAATACAGCAGCAGTGGAGTCAGCAGCAGGAGCAGACATGAAGCAGCCACCACACTAAAAAAAGTTAGACAGAGCCTCAAGGAGCTTAGGAGGGAGGTGTGGAGAGGATAAAATATGAGTAGTGAGGGGAAGGAGTGAATGAAGAAAACAACAGAAAAGAAAGGAGAAGCAAGACTGGAGGCAATGAAGGAAATGAAGCGATGGAGGATAGGAGAGGATGAGGAAGGGTGGGGCTGCTGATAATATGCAGGGACTTGTTTCTGTCTTAGCAAAAATTAATCCCAGGATCACTGGAAAGAGCTTTGAATTTTCTTTTGAACTTATTATTTGCATAACATATGGCTGGTTCAAGCAGGAAGACTTAGAGACCTGTCAACACATTACGGACACACACACACACACAGACCTGCTACTGTACAGTGGGACAGCTGAGAATCGAAAATCATAAGGTTAATCTGTCACACTGATTGACAGCTCTGAAATAAGCTCTTCCACCACGTCAGCTCATTAGCACTTGATGCTGTGACACGTACTCATTTTAAAGCCCTGCGGAGTTTGTGAGTCAGAGCAAAATGAACCAGCAAGCAAAACAAAAGAGCACCGAGAACTTCTGATTTATTTATCATTACTTCTCACATTTCGCACTTCCTCTTAGCTCTTACCATCTCATTTCTTTTCAGATTGACAACCAATCACTTGAACACATCTGGCTGCCTATGAGACATGGGACCACCAAAGTAATTTAAGTTATCAGTCACAAATCAACTGCAGACGAGATTTTTTTCATCTCTTAGCACACAGGACTGTAGCGAAGCAACCAGGTTATGTCTGTGTTGAATTTGTTGTAATGTTATTTCTGGATTCTGGAAGTTTAAAGCAGGTTTAGGTTATAAAATAACATCACAATCATTAAACACCTCATGGAGATCTGTTTATATCATCATTAAAACATTTAAATAGGGCAGGACCTGGCAAAATATGAAAAAATACACGTGTTTATGTAGTTTTTAAAAGAAATAAACAAATAAATTCAAAAATAGGGACACAGTGAAATGAAAATCAGACCCATCTATGAAAACTCCAGTTCGTTCATCCTTGATACTGAAACTCTGTATTTAGCTATTTAATTATGAATGTTTATAGTGATAGACAGAATTTTAAACTTACTCTCACACACACAATCAGCTTCTTGATTTTGCATAACCGACCTACAAAAGGGGTAGTTGAGCTTCCCCCAAATTGATGCAAATGGCATTTTAATGATGCATCAGGCACTTTCAAAGGAGCAGTGATGAGATATTCTGTTCTACTCCAAATCTTGACTGGGAGTGACTTTAATGCACCTGATTTTCTAAAAACATCCAAACAATATTGGCAGCAGCTTCTTAAAGCTACTTTTATTTTAGGACATCAACGTGAAATATTAAGATGGAAATCTCCAAAAGACATGAGACTAAATCATCTGCATGTGTAGAGAATCTGCTTATTAGCAGAGTATGGAAATAACTCACCTCCCTACAGTATGAGCTGCCGTTTAGCACTTGTTGACATTTTTGCTCCTGAAACATCCCTTTCTGCCTAAGGGAAGCTTGCCTTTTCCTTTAATGTGAGTAAAATCATAGTGACAGTGTGGCTGAAAGGAAACTCCATAAACAGGATGGTTGAAGGGTGACCAAGAAGTCAAAGATTAATCAGGGGAAGTCAGGAGTTAAATAGGCAGATGTGCTAATCTATTTTACAAATAGGAAGTAAGCAAAGGACCTGAATCGGACAATTTGCAGTTTGATCAATCCTGACTGATCACCAGATTCACAGTTGGCTAATATCAGTATCACTGGTGTTTAAAATAAACAGGATAAGTAATAAGGTATTCATGAGGAAATAGTACTTTCTACCAAGACATGTCTGCCCTTTAGGCTGCAAGAGAGCAAGATTTTAAGCAGATAACAGGAAGGCAAGACGGAACAGCAAAAGTGCTCTGTTTTATCCTTTGGAGCTTTGAACCTCTGTCAGTCATAAAAGTAGAGAAGGAAGAAACACTTGCACTGGTATGAGTCAGAAAGTTAAAAAATAGCTCCAATGCCACTGGTGAGTTAACTGAAGCTTTGGCTTGGATAGCTCTTTTCCTAGATTTGGGGCAGATTCAAAGTCTGGGAAGTTCAAAGCCCTAGGCTGGGCAATGTTCAAAAGAACCACAGCCAGCCAAGGAAGTTGAGGGAAAATGAGAGGAACCGCAAACAACTTACAGCAACCCGTCCCTCAGCCTGCAGAGAACGAGGTGGCTAACAGCAGGGAAAAGAAGCCCTGCGCTCAGTGAGAGGTGCTGAGCAAGAGTTTTGCTGACAAAACTGAAGGTGACATCCGCAGTTCTAGTTGCATCCATAATACAGGATGTGGGAGCACATTTTCACCAAAATGAAAAGGATGCTCTGAGTCGTCGGCAAGATTGCAGCTGCTGTGTTCGACCCTGAAGCCCAATGGATTGGAGTTTTGTTCCACGCTGAGCATTAACAATGTAGAAATGATACACTGTCATCATGATTTTATACCTACACTTTTATGCCAAAGAATGGCAAAAAGTTCTGAAAATTAAACAACATACGTGATTTTCTTGGTGTACATTTGTCTGTGTTTTTTTCACAACACAATCCATTTCAGTGGAAATAATTGAACTGTAACTTCACTTTGCCAAATAAAAACATGCAAACACTTTATTTAGATGTAGGGACAAAGACAGACAGAGATAAAAAAGAGATGCTACAAAATTAATATGTTGTAAAAAAAAAAACATTTTCTCGAAAAAAATGTCTGTGGTGAAGGACCGACTCCAGATGCAGAAAATATTCTACAGACTCTTTAATGGACGTTGCTTCAAAATTTTCTTAAGAATGCAATTATACCTGCTGCTTGTGCATCATTTTTAATAGTTTTTTTCTTCCACTCATCTTTCCATCAATATGCTTAGATGTAGCACTTTGTAAATATGCACATGATGTTCAACTTGATGGTATTTTAATGTATTAAGATCCTGATTTTATTATCCTTCCATAAACATAATTTTTAAAGCCATTGTGAGAACATAGATCCATTCCTTGCTCCTCTACATCTGATAAAACCACTCATGTACTGCAGTTAACAAATGTTAATCTGCATTAATCCACATCTGGATAATATTAACAACACAATTTTAACGTCTTATTTTTGGTTGCTGCTTCAAAATCTTAAAGATGAATAGAGCAATTCCTAAAAAGAGATACTCGAAGTCTGAACACAAACAAAGCCAGTCACCCATACAGAGCGTTCATACGCTCTGCAAACACTGAAGATAAAAGTTGGTCGGTCGGTGCCAGCTCACTGCTTTAGGCCTTTAGTGGTGGAATTAGCTCTTGCTGTTGCCTTCCTCTGTTGTTTTTCAGCCTGATTCAGCAGTCCCGGTCTTTACACGTGAAAGCTCAGCGGCCACAGGGAATGCCAGCTCAACGACTATCATTATGAGGGCCCTCCCTATTGGTCTTCATCTCTCTTTCCTCTCCCAGCAAGTAAACCATCCAAATTATCTCTTCTGATTCTCTGTTTCTGATCCGTGTGTCTTGCTTACACATTGTCATGAAAGCAAAACAGTTGGTGAAAGTTGTGGCTTACTGTACCATCCTAACACAAATATAAAGAGTACATAATGGGGAATGGGGGTTTTGCACACTAAAGGATATATTGAAGGACTAACCTTGAGCTTGTCAAAGCGGTCTGTGAGCGAGGACACCTGGTGGTCTCTATGACGACCCACCAACTTGCAGAGGGCACAGATAAGCTGGTCATCCACCAAGCAGTACATGTTGACCTTCTCGTTCTCGTGCTCCAGGCAGGTCAGGCCCCGGAGGTGAGTGTCTGGCACTGGCTCCACCAGGCGGTGGCTGGTGAAGGGCTTTTTGTTCGGGTGTGTCGCACGCAGGCATCGGTCGCAGTACGACACCTCACACGTAACACACGTCTTAACAGCCTCGCGAGGCGGATCCTGTTCACAGAACTGGCAGCTGATCCTTGGATCCATCTTCGCCACAACAGCTGGGCTGTGGTTTGCGTTTGTGTGGTTGGCGTGATTGGTGTGGTTGGTGTGCGGATGGGAGTGGCTGGAAGTGGCTGGGCTGCCACGGGCACTTCCTCCACCTGTTCCTCCGCCGCCGCCGCCGCCGCCGCCACCGATCGTTCCAGCTATCGTGCCGCTAATGGTGGCGGTGTAGGGCCGCTGCGTCTGCAGCCGCCGGCTCTCGGTGGGGGAGTTGGGGCCGCTGAGGGAGGCCTTTTGAAAGCGGTCAATGATGTTTTGCAACGTCACATTGCGCTTAAGGCCCTCCAGGCCGCGGTGATTCAGCGTGATGACGTAACGACACGTGGGGCACTGAAAGGCGGAGATGGACTCGAGGGGTTTGCTGGTGGAGCAGTGAGACACCAGGATGCGGTGGGCACAGTTAAAGCAAAGGCTGTGGGCACAGGGCAAGAGCAGAGGATCTTCAAACAACTCCAGGCAGATCGGGCACGTCAGCTCAGACTCCAGTGTTTCCATCTTCAGTTAAACCAATCTAAAGGTGACATCAAATCCCACGGAAGCTGGCCAGTTACCTACAAGAAAAGAGAAGAGAGATTTACTGCTAGTGTTGTTATGAAGATTCATTTCCTACGGAAGAGGATTAGGGCCATTGGAAAAAAATCTCAGAATTCTGAGATTAAAGTCAGAAGTGTTTTATTTTTTTTTTCAGTGGCCCTAACCCTCTTCCATAATTTCCTGGTTGCTAACGGTGTTTTTATTAACTAGTCTGTACATTTGAATATGTTGTTTGGAATTTGTTTATAAGTTGTTTATGCATTACACTGTTTTTTTTTGCTGTTCTTCTTCTTTGGTACTAACAGGACTGATATTAATTTTCAAAGCTTTGTATACAATACTTTTAATGTTTAAAATTCCATGTTAATTTTAGATGAATTCTAAAGGAGTATGCAGAAATTTTGTTGCACTTTTTTAGTGTAGCTTAGTTGACTGATCAATTTATGGACATTAGTCTAAGTTGATGTTCTTTTAATAACAACTAAATTTGTTAATCCTTTAAATCTTGGGCTATTCTTTAAGAATCTGTTTTCAGCACATCAGCTGTGAGATGCCAAGTGCAGGTACTGTAACTGGACCACCCTGTGAGGATTTAGCACAGCTAACATTTGCACTTTCTTGTATAGGTGAGCTATAAGTCCTTCTGTGGGGCCAGTTTATTTGTTCAAACCTTTTCCATATGATTCTTCTTTTAGAGCTGTATGAAAAGCAATGGCTGAACCAACTCGGATAGAGGCTGGCTCATGTTAGAAGAGAAATAAAAATCAATACAGAGGAAAACAAAAGCGAAAAGGAGAGATGCAGGAACAGAGACTTATGGAGAACATTTGCCTTTCTTTAACACACTCACTCTACAGATTACATATCTACAAGTGAAATCAGCTTGACTTATTGAGCAATAAACATTTAGCTACATGGAAAATCAAACTATCAAAAGCAAGATTACAACAACAAATTCAAACAGAGCAGCCGAACAGACACAGGGTCTAAACTCAACAGGAAAATTGATTTCACATCTTTTCCCTAAATCTCCAAGATTTCTCAGCACCTTCTAGCCTGCATATCAAGCTGTCTTACCCTCAAGGTGGCCTTAAAAATCACTGACATGTGAAATCAGTAATAACTCCTTTCCCCAACACTGCCACCTTGCTGATTTAAGGCCATAGGTGAGCAGTTTGTAGACCTGCTCTATCTTTTAAAAGAAACCAAGCAGGCACCGTGAATCAGCAGTAATAAACCAGATGAAAGACAGTGACAATTTCATTACGTTTCTAAATTAATGATAGCATCTGTCTCTCTCGTGCAGAATTCACCCTTGAGTTGGTTTTCGGTTGCATAACTGAAAACCAAAACATGTTTTAAGGTCATGTTAGAGAAGAAAAACAGACGATTTGCATCTGAGAAAAAGTTGACAGGTTGAAACAGATGTTTAATTTGTGCAGTGGCAGCAAATCATCATTTAATATGTTCAATCAATTTTAAGACACTTTAAACAGCCAAGGGGACTAAAACATATATTTCTCATATTTTACATGTTAAAGCATTTCATTTGAATGTCTTATTAAAATATGCCCATTCACACACATTGTTTGACATTCACTTATTGTTTTACTGAGCTAAATGACTGTTTCAGCTTTGCATTGCACATATTGTTTATTGTGCAGTTAAAATGACTTCATGTGCTGACACGAACAGATAATCAAATTCTCAGCTTGTTTTTCACACATCTGCATTGTCCTTGTCTTCTAGTTTGTTTTCCATACTGAGAAGTGATGAATTTCCTGCAGTGACCCATTTGCAGCCCAGCGATTTCACTGAATTTCTAAATACAAATAAACTCAGGAACCGGAGAAAGGAACTGCTGAAGACAGGTTTGCATAAAGACACAAACAGCGCTGAAAAAGCCAAGACTCATTTGTACTAACTGAAGTCTCCTTCTGCTGTACAAGAAAAAGACTCTAAACTCTGAGCCGTAAGAGTGAACATGATTTGTTTATGCTCGTAATATCTCGAAGAGAACGGTTACAGCAAGCAATTGTGGCGCTACAATTTTGCAGTCTGGAAAACATTATACATCCCTACCTTTTGAAAATCATGCAGATATCATGGTAATAAAAATGAAAGAGCGCCGTCCTTGTGCTATTTGCGTTTGAAGTTGCATGGAAGCAAAAGGTCTCTGTATATTTTTTATTTTTACTGTCTTTGCAGACACACAATATCCTCCTCCAGTATTCACCTTGGCTGCATTTTATCAAATGCTTTATGTGATTGTTATCAAGAGGCTGACTCTGTTCTGGCACAATGAAAGTGAAGGTTCAGGAGCCGACCTCCACTAACAGAGCCAGCATATGGTTCGGCTCATCCCAACAAAAGGTCTAATTTGTCTGTAGTTTATCAGAGAGCTGATAACAAGAGGCAGACAAAATGAAATAATCATAAGAGTTGCATATGAAGGCAGAGGCAATGTTATGTCAGCACAATCTTTTAGAGCAAGTAACCTGTGCATCACTATTTGCCCACTTCAAATATTGTCCACATGAAGGTTTTAGTCTTAACACTAGAAACAACTTGTAAAATTAACTTATTTTAACCGTACAGATTTTTTACTTTTTTTTATTAATAAAAAAATAATGTTGCAAAGCATATTTTTTGAAGACTAGTGAGAGTTTTTGATAAAGGCGATATGACTTGCCGCCAAGGACATCATAAAATGTTGGGCTTCAAGAGCAAGCACTTGCAAAATGTGTTAGTTCTGTCAGCAATGTGTCAGCAACTTTTCTGCAGGAATACAGTGCAGCATTTTGGGTACTGAATAGATCAACACAAATGGTGAGAGAGTGACAGGCAGGATTCTAAAGACAACTCGCATAAACACTGTAGGCATATCGCCATTGGCTGTTGTTTATTTCGTAATAGATCAGCAAGTTACATGTCAAAAGTCATTGTTTGTCGCACAACAGGCTTTATGGTTGGCAGGTGTTGGTTGTAGGGGATTTAAGAAAAATGGTGAGCCTGGGGTGCTAGTAAGCTAGGAACACCCACTAGCTAATAGAAACTTTTGCTACACAACCAAAAATAAGGATATCTGACTGACTTCAAGTATTATAACTTTCTCTTCCAATAAATGCAAAAAAAAAATACATTGAGGTGATTATTTTTATGAGAATGACAGCAACAGCTCATCTGCATATGACTCCCACCTGAGTGACCTGTCTGCAATAACAAGACACAAAAGTGACATTCATTAAGTGCCGCTAAACACCAGCTCATGCAGAACGTAATTAAATCAAGTGAAGTTTATTATGAGGAAAAGCTGTTCGCAACAATCACCATATCATCAGTGAAATGTGTAAAGTGGCCTATTTACTTTTTTTTTGCTAACTAGAATTTGATAAATCTGAAAACTGCTTTCCAAAATTACACATTTTCCAGAAAATCTGTTTCAAGGAAGCTAAAGATGAATTATAACAGCCATCAGATCAACAGAGAGCAAACGGCCACTTTACAGTTCCAAGGTTAACTGAATCAAGTTTGCTGGGCCTTCCGATGTTAATGTGACTGTGTTTAACGGAGCATGGTGTTATAATTAACACCAAGCTTTAACACACCATCACCGAGCCCATTAGGCTTCGGCTATGTCACCCTGGGGAAACGGTATGGGCTATGATGGGAGCCACTTAGGGGCTGAATCACTAGCCTCATGCTAGACAGAAAGTCTGTTCTGAAGTCTATGTGGCACAGACAACACTTTATAAAACTATAATATTTACAAACAAAAACGATGTTGCTCCTTCATATGTTGTTATAATGAAGTGTTGCTACTATGAGAAAATGTTACAGATATAAACAGAGAAACCTAAATAGTTTAATGTTTTCTTTGACATAAGGCCGACTTTTAAAGTCAGACATTTATCTTAAAAATGACTCTTTTGATGGTTGATTACTTCGACTTTTAAAAGCCAAACTAAGTCTCTGACACTTTTACACTTCCTCTCTGCATAAGCCTTCGTATCTACTTATGGTTTGCAAGACATAACCCTAAGGAACGCTCCAGGAGAGAAGATATTCATGTTGTTCTTTCTGCTGCTTTGTAATCTTGCAAATAATAAAAGCATAAAAGAAACTGTTTATCTACAAGCTCACATTCACAGTCCCTTGGCTGTGTGTATGCATGAGTCTGAATTCACTGCTGCAATGCATGCATCCGTCACATGCAGCGAGACTCATGAAACAAAGATGATTATCCCTGAGTAAACAATCCGCTGGCGAAAACCAAATTGTTCCCCAATGAACTTTAATCATACAGCTGCAGGGCCATGAGGGGGCGGCTGATGGACACTTGATGAAGCAGAGACATTGAAACAAAGCACCACACTTTGACCTTTGGGGGAAGACTCAGCAGCTGTGACGTTTTTATATTAAATTGAGACTTTCACATTACAAATATCATATTCCTGCAAGCAACTAAGTGTAGTGTTTTAAGGCAACATGTAGGCATGTTTATCTTATGTCCAATCTTATCTAATCCAATCTAGTTTAGTCTAATCTAATCTAATCTAATCTAATCTAATCTTTTAAATGATCCTACTCAATTGTAAATTCTTAGAAATTGAATAAGATGTCTTAACAAATAAGTAAAACAGGTGACAGTTTGCATAGTCATTAATCTGAAATGTTTAAAAGATGAAATCTACAGATTTGACCTTTAGAGCTGTAATATGTAAATTTTATGAACAGTATATGTATTTTTAACATATTTGTTAAAACCGTCACTATGTTGCGTTAGTATACCATGAGACCAAAAAAAGCAGGGAGGAGGCAAGAGTGTTTGATGTTTTTCCAGGGACCAGCTGTCTCATGTAATGACATAGAGACACTTTTCACAAATATATAAAACCTGTTGTTTATAAAACTTACATACTGCAACTTTTAATACTCCTTCACACTATTTTGTATCAGCCTTTTGTCTCAATGTCAACATCTCAAATGACATTCCCACATTGCCGTCATGTGCATTTATTAGCGCACCATATGCAGTTTGATCAGTAGATCAGTTAGCCTGCCACACAACCATCACAACTCTTATAAAGAGAACTTCACATTTTCTCCAGTGCAATGGATTTAACAAAGCAGTAACTTATATGTCACAACAATTTCAACATCACTTAATCTCACACAACAGAATGCTGATACTTTACTCCCCTGCGGCATGTTGGAAGCTTGAAACTGAAACCTCTAACTCTGATCTATTTAGCCTGCAAATTGTCCGTCTAATTGGGCCTCACTCAGGGGATGTAACGGCAAAAGCAAGGCAGTATAGCATACCTGGTAATAACCCAGATGGAAACTGTGAATTCAACCCTACTGACCTGGTTGAATAAAATTTTTTCCCACTGTTAGCAAACATTTTTTTTTTTTTTTTTTTTTTTTTTTTTTTCAAAATGGCAGCATAAATGGCAAGATAAGAAACAGTGTAACATCTGCTGAAGTTAATCCAAAATCAGCATTAGCTTGACTTATCTGCATTGAAACCCATCCACACAATATGAATGAAAGCACAAACTGAAGTACAACAAAGAATAACAAAGAGTAGATCTGCCTTAATCAGCATTTAAGACCATCTGACATCATTATTTCCTACCTCTGATAATGCAGATGCTTTTGATTTTTCAAACTATTTCAACACATACATGGAATTTATCTGGGTCACTTGGCTAAGCTATAACTGAATTACTTCACTAGTACATAACCACAAGTATTTCACAGCATTACATAACAAGGATGGAAATGGATTTTGTAGTTGGCAAGGCTATGGTGAACCCAACAGTTGAAATATACTATAGCTCTACTCACACATTCAAGCCTACAGCCGGGGATTTACTTTGAGCTCTTTGCCATAAATCAAGCATCAGCTGATTGCACCAGTTACAACTGGCTAGGACAAACCATGGCTGTAATAAACAGTCGCCACATTTTACTGTCAGATTCTGTGTGTGTATAGCATATCAGTCCTCCAGCACAACAGCCCACCCTGCAATCCCTCCATCTGTATTCACACTGCTCTTTACAAGTGCAAGGAGTAGTGTTAATCTATCTGTGGTAGTCGAGTCCATCCATCACACTGGAAGCTGCAAATGACAGCCTTATTTTAGTAAAGGAGCAGAAGCAGAAAATCACATGACTGAGCTTTTGGAGAATACAGAAGAAAAAAAAACTAGCAGCTGGGGGTGGTTCTTTAGGTTTGGTGGGAAACTTTAGAAAGAACACATGCTGTCGTTATCCAGATACAAACCAAACTTGAAGTTTCCTCTTGAGAAACCAGCGAAAAAGACCTTTAAAAGAAGATTTTTATTATAATTTTTTTAACCCATTGCTCTATGTCTCTATCGATGTATAATGTGGTTTTGTATGTTAGCTCCTGAATGCTGTAGGGAAATCTAAAGAGCATTGTGTCTGAATTAAACCCTCTCAGAAAAGGAGTTTTCCATAAAACAGAGTAGAAGAATGAATGGAGTTCTCTTTTTGTCTCCATAAATCAGGTACAAACAAAAGTGATCAACAGAGACAATCGACAATCTAAAAGCTCTCAGATAATGGAATTTAACGGTATTTTTACTACACGCTTATTAGACTAGGAGTACAGGAAATTGTATCCACTTGTGAAAACACTGTATAGTAGCTCACCTTTGAAACTAAAGACAGAGTAAAGATAAAGTGATCAGGAGACTTTTAACACTATTTAACGAAGCTTTAAAACGAGGCAGCACACAAAGTACACAGGAAGACAAATGAGTAGCCCAGACAGCAGAGACCAAGCTAAAAGCGATTTCTCTGCTATCAGCCTGTTTCTTTTACGATGTTTTCCCCCAGTATAGTTTTGTTAAACATGACTTTGTGGCACAGCTCCTCTCCTGAACTATTTTTATTTATTTTTTTACAAACTGATTATATCACTAGAGTGCACCTTAAACCAGAGTGACAGAAACCTACAGCTTACATGTGTAAACTAAACTGTGTGTATTTAACTCCAACTTATATATTTGGGAAAAACAGAGGAGCATAAAGGCTTGCAACATCTAATGTCTTTGCAACAACACAAGTATGCTAATGAAATAGAAGAAGGGTGTTCCTGAAATTATAATCAGAGATCATGACAGAGTTCCACTCAGCTGGCTAGGACACAAAATTTCATTACCAAATCAAAGACTAAGCTTTAAAAAGAAGTTCTTGTTAAATAGCCGTACACCACTGAGCCATTTTGGTATCTCTCTGTCATCATAGAAGATCTCTGGATCCCTTTAACAGATTTAATGGTGCAGAAGGTCGAAGAGTAAAGAAGCTCCTCAAGGAGCTTAATATGAGAAACATGAGTGTGTCCCACATGAAAGTGGCAGGGCATTAAAACGTTCTCCTCACACACTCTGAATTTATTTAGTAACAATGAAATCCCAGACATGACATTCAGAAGTTTAGCTGATCTAACTCGTGTTTATTTCTGACAAATGAAGGAAGAGGAGACAGAGTGACATAAAATAGTGTTGACAAAGTTGCCACATACAATCTAAGAAACCAAAGTATCAGTCACAAAAAACAAATGTTTTAACATATACCTTCAAAATATTCACTTCCCACCTGTAAGCTACCTTATTATGCAATACTATACATTTTTGTTTTCAATAGATTAAAAAGTATAGTAAACATGTACACAATATTTCTAAACTGTAGAAATTGTATTTTTGTAGCACATTCTTTCAGAAAGTCTTTAAGTAGGACTTTCTCTGATATCTCAGTGGTTTGATAAAACCCTAAAAATGTTGCCATTTTCTTGTTTATGTTTATTCATTAAAAAGAACTTACAAGTGTTAAAGATGTCTCCAACATTGCAGACATTTTTTAGGCTCTAACACACAAAGGAGATGTAGAAGAAAGAACAAGAATATCTACACCAATATTATCATACATAACACAAATGCATCACCAATTCCAAGGTTCCTATTCTTAAAAAGTTAACCTACAACTGTATTTTGGAAAGTTTTTGGCATAAAAACACGTTACATCTGAAATCTTTGGAAGGAATATAAAAACAATTGAACCTATTAGTATGCTACTCTGCCCCCACTCACAATTTAGTCTCCAATCCTCGCAACGTCTTAATCAGTACATGAACATTTTGTTCTTGCCGTCTTGACAGTGTGGGCTTTGCAAATTTAAAACAGATTTACCCAACAATATTGTTGGGTAATTTTGCTTCAAAGAAGCAGTAAATACTCAAATAAATTCGCAACAAATTGTTGTTGTTTTTTCGAGAAAAAAACTGAGCCTAGCAACAACCTATTAACACCAGGGATGTTTCACTCAGTGTGGATAAAAATGTCGCCTTTCTAACTTAACCCCATTCTGGAATAGCAGCACAATGGCTGTTAGCTGTCAGCTGATTCTGCAGGTTAAACAAAGACACATGCTGTTCAGCTGTCAAGCCTGCAGTCTCTGACCTCAATCTGCTGTGGACTCATTGTTATTCAGATTTCACCAGAATCTTCGCACCAGGTAAAAGGTTAAAGATGCTGAAAACAAATTAAAAAGAGATTTCTTGCCTTGCTTGTTCAGCAGAAACGTCATTAATTATTCAATGGGTTGGACAAACCGAGGGTGCTGGAAGTGACACAAGATGGTGCTTTCTTATCTGTATTTGTATCTTAAAGTGGATTTCTCACTGAAACAAGGAGCTTCCATTCATGCTTTAACGGCTCCACCAAACATCGCAGCTGTAACCAACATGTCTCCCCAGAAAGAGACTCACTTGTTTCTACAATGTTTAACTGCCTAGACACATCCCGATTAAATAGGTACACGTATTACTCATAAGGGTTCATTTAAGCAGACTTGTATATTACTGCTGTATGAATGTTTTCAGAATCAACAACATTTCCAAGCTCTCTCCCCATGGCTTTAATACCCCAGCTGAGGGTTTAAGCCAAAAAGAAACGACACATTGTTTGAGTGGAATCACTGGAATCCAGTGCCATTAGTGGACTGAATGGTTGACATTTCTCTCTGCTGACATTTGGATGGCAATTAATTTAAACCAGTGGGGTTGAAAATACCAAAAAGATTTTTGCAGCAGAGTTGTGCCACAAACAAAAAGTATATAGTTATTTACAGCTCAATAAAATGGAAGTTGAGAAAACCATTAGCATAAGAAACTTTAATATAAAGCGCAACAAAAATGTGGGCATGATTACACACCCTGATGTAGATAGTGATTTCTCTTTAACATTTATTTATGGGATAACCTAACTTGTTTAGCCCATAATAAATGAGCTGGGCTTCCTTTGGTCACCACCTATATTCCTGACATTTTCCTCCATATTTTTCTTTCCTCTTCCTCTGTTCTCAATCTTCTTCCCTCCACTGGATCAGTCTTTCCTATCTGCCACAGATTTCCGAGCAGGCTGGTTTCAGAAATTCCTATTCATAGAATGTAAACGCTTCTGCAGACAAGCTGGTGTTTCCATTTCACTTTTAGCATAGATGAGAGTACGGGCTCAACGCTTAACCCTCTCGTCACTGTTTCAGGGGAAACTTTGTGATTATAAATAAGATTTTAAAAGAATACAGAGAACATTGCCACAGAATTCACACCTCTCTTGAACTTTTTCACATTTTTCCAAGTTACACCTGTAGAAGCATCTATGTTTTGAAAGGGTTTTAGTGGTGAAGTGGAAGAAAACTGGTATAGGGTTCTTCCAAATAAACAAATTCAAGCTTTTACTTTTTAATAAAATGACAAACACAGTGTGTTTTTGTAGCTAGAAGTTATTTGAGGTCTGTCTCGTCTAGGCTTGTACCTCTAGAGATTTATATATTTGCACCCTCTTTGTCCCAAAATCACTGACACTCCTGGACGTAAATACACATTGCTTCAAAATAAAAAGCAAACAATTCTGACAAGACTGAGCCCTTTTATGCAGTAGAGAAACCCATATTGTTTTTCTGCTCATCTGTAGCACTGATGAAAGCTCCGCCATGTGTGAAGGACATTTGCTGATGCAAGACAATGAAAAATAAAATAAACAATCAATTCTTGTCAAGCTTATGGCCAAATCAGACTTGCTAATTAGCTTAATGCATTTATACATGAAAGCAGACCAAAATTAAATTTTAACAGAGTTGTGACAGCGAATAGAGCGCACCTCCTCTCAGTTACCATCGACTTAATACTTCTGTCTGTTAGCAGCTTGACAGCCTGTGGGTAATAAAGTTAATACTGTCACTGGGTGTCTCGTCAGCTCTGTGCGGTTCTTTTCCTGCGGTGTTGCGCCTTATCAGGCCTCAACAGAACACTGTGGCAACTATGCCCCGGCCTCACTTCATGCAGCTTCCATTATTCATGTGCTTTTGCCCAGGTGAGAACAAACCCGGGATCAGAAGTTGGCAGAACGGCTTATAAGACATTTAGACGCAGCTGTGCATGCTGGGGTGAACAAGGGATGAACAGAGAGGGGAATAAAGTCGAGCTAACAATGTACCAGAGCAAATGATCTGTAAAGAGGCTTCAAATATGTTTATACTTTGAACCATGTTCCTGTCTGTCAGCCTCATTACAGTTTGAGGTCAAGTGGATTTAAACAAGTAATTGCAGACTTTCTTTACGAATTAAACAAAACAGAGCAAAAACATATGCAGTTAAGTATCTACTGTAGCTAAATATCCATAAGGAAATTAGAAAAATGGATGCACAGAGAAATGTAGTAAACAGGCTGTGTCCTTATTTATTATCCTATTTCTATAAAATATAGTTCAAAGCTATGAAAAATCTTGATGCGATACATAAAATATACATACTCTATATAAATCTATAAACTGTTTGTCTGTCAACGTGCAGAGACTAAAAAATTGTTTCTCTTTTATATTGGACAATTAGCTTGACTAATTGTCCAATATAAAATGTATCTTTTGCTACCGTAAAAGATACATTTTGTTAAATACTCCCTGTGTGACGGCCGCTATGAACATTGTGACGGTCTTCAAACAAACACTGCAATTAGTCCAGTTTTTGTCGTTTGTTGATATTAAGAACAGATATTATGTTCAAGTATATCAGGCCAACACCAAAAAACACACAATGATTTTCCACACAAAGAATCAAACATAAAAGTCCTGTTCTTTGTAAAGAGGATTTAAAAGGTGGGGTTTTCTCAGAATGAGTTACAGAATTACTTAGAAGTGAGAGATCAAGGCTTCCAGTAGATAACAGGAGGGTTAAACAGAATACAGTGAATTTGCTGTTTTGTCCTTTTAAGTTTTCAACCTCTCATTGAACACATTGGATTTGGAAATATTCCTGACTACTGTTATGGTGCTATCTGTGCTAATCTTAAAAAGCTTCTCAGTTTAAAAAAAAATCCAATTATTACTCTTGTTTTGCTAAAGGCTTTACAATTTTCTCTCACGACACCAAGGCACAACATCATCTCTTCTCCAAATATAAATAGTTCAGGATCGCTGATTAGAGCAAGGCTATAAAAACGTTGTTCTTACACCTTGAATACGACTTTCTAAAGAGAAGTCAGAGATAATTTTATAAATACATTTTATGGACTGGTCAATATTTTAGCAAACAGGAGATTATTAATATAATCACTAATTCATGTTAAATCTGCATCTCTGATAGAGTTCAACCAGTTCTATTCAGCCATGCAGTCTTACAATATTTGTGGTAAATATTTACTCGGATATATTTGCAGTTCTGTCTGATAATTCTTCAAGGAAAGACAACATGGACAAAAAGGCTTCAATTTTTTACCCAAGGGCAGTTCTAAACTGGAATATGACAACACTATCACTAAGCAACAGGTATCTTGTACTTCTTTCCTCAAGTTACTTCGCTTTTTATTCTGAGAACAAAATATTTTCTAACCATGCGTTCTTTGATTTGACAAATTTTTCCTCAGAGTCCCAAGTACTATGGAGCAAACTGTTCTCTACTTTCACCCATGAAGCTAGAAATGAGTTGAAAAAGCTAAAAAAAGAGCTAAAAAAGTTCATACAGCAAAACGTAGGTAATGTATTTCCTCCCAGAAAACCAAACTTCTTTACTGATACTTGACACCAGTTTAGCCTCATTTTTCCATCCTTTTAATACATTCCACATAAGCGCACTATAGCACGGTGCCAAGTTGATGGCATACCTGTAACTGGAATTTTCTATAAATATGCAAATGTGCTCCAAGCTATGTGAGAAAGCAATTTACACAATGTATAAACAGTACACTCTGCTAACTAACAAAGAGCCTCTCAGAGAGAAATTGTATTTTCAGTTCCTGTACATGTACAGTATGAGGCATTTACCAGTCATAAGACAAATGCTTGATGTTGGAAGACTGACAAGAAATTCCTGAAAAATATCTGAATCCTGATTAAAAAAAGAAAACAACAGATAACTGTTAACCACTATTGAATATGCAGGCTGTAGCCGTTGCTGTTGATTTGCAACAAAACCGTTCTAGGTTGAAACTCTGAACTGTGAATCCTTTGGCATGGAGTTGCTTTTCATTTTCATGTAAGGGTTCTCTTCAAGTCCTTCAAAAAACGAACAGCTGTCCTGTTTGTTTGTAACTGTGTGATTTACTGGTGACCTTCCCAGGGGCGTACTCTTTAGCACAATGGGACAGGCGTCAGCCCCCGGTCACCCCAAAGGATAAGGAGGTATAGACAAAAGATAGGAGGATGCTAAAGCTGAATTAGTGAATAACAGGATGGTGGACATGATTAGGGTCTCACAGGTATTAATGTTTTGTATAAGAAATACCTCAATTTGCTGGCTCTAACCCAAACAGAACATCACAGGGCTGGTTTTTGGGGGAACAGTTGCGTTTTTCTGAATTTTACCTCATCCACATAGTTTCCTAAATCTCTTTACACCAGCCACTGGAAAGCAAAATTACACAACACATAGAAACAATAACACAAATGAAAGACTTGTCAGAGTCGTCTCGACTGAATCACGCACAATCTCAAAGAATACAGAAAGAGACACTAACCTCTTAATCTCACCTTCCCCAGGAGACGGAGAGAGGATAATAGTGTGAAATGAGAAAATAAATAGATTATTTATCGAGTTAAATCCTGGATGAATTTTTCTATTCTGCTGGATGCTCTCGGTGTGAAACGCCTCAAGCTGCGTGTTGTGTGGGACGTTCACGTCCATAAATAAAGGGACTCATCTAGAAGCCAACCCGGTTTCACATTGGGTCAAAATCTGCACCACCTCTATCCAAAAACTTCATTTACCAGTTCATCTTCAGTAGATGGTACCATTAATAAAGCATGATGTGTTCATAAGGTGTTACTAGGCCATTCGGTTATTCACTGTGGCCGGCTGCCCAGCAGAAAAAAGAAGAAAAATATTAAAAATACAGAGGTAAAGCAAAGAAAACAGCAAAAGGAGGTCAAGAGAAATCGGCTACGAAATATAGATCACGCTCTGAGAAAGTGGAGTGGGAAGAAAAGGTGGGAGACTTCGCCATCAGTGTGTCCCCAGGGAGGGGGTTCCTGTCCTCTATCTTGCTCTACAAAGTCAGAGCCTTTCTATTTATACAACGCTGTAATGTTTGGCATTTCCTTCAACGGGGGAGGTTATGGCCATTGTTTTCTTTGGCTGCTGTTCGATTGGCTCCATGTGCTCAAATGTCAGCAGCTTGTGGCTCTATTTGCTCCATTAGCTTTATTTATCAGTGAGAAAATATTGTTTGTTCTTTCTCATGATGGGAAATCTTGTCTGTGGTGAAGCAAAGAGTGAATTCAGGGATTTGGACAAGAACCAATGAGCTCAAGTAGCAATTTGATGAACTGAGCTGCCCCCTCCATCTTTTGTAGGATGCTAATATACAACATGCTACAGGTTACAGCACAATTACTGCAGTATGTGACAGATCTGCATTTGCTTATGGCGTCTGCAGCAAGCATAAGCTGTAATGATGTGCAACATATAATAGTAAGCTAATCTGTAGTGCCAAGCAGTATTTCTACATTTAAGCAGGGAAAATTGTGGCAGTAATAAGCCAATTCTTTATAAACAAGAAAAAAGGAAAATAAAAAGAAAATAAGGCAATTATGCTCTTTGCAGCCAAAGCTTATGTATTTTTTGTCATTATTGAAACCCATTAGCATATAATAATTCTTACAAAGTAGTTCTAAAGGCTCTTAAAGGGCAACAAGGAGAGGAGACTTAGTTGCAGGAGAACATAAATGTGTAACATTGATAAACAGACGTCGAACAAGTGGAGGGATAAATTTAAGGATCATAGACCAATTAAGAGGAAGAATAGACTCCCCTCCTGGCTTCATTGAGATCAATTCCTCTGATTTTGAAATAGTATTAGAGATCATCATTAACTTGTTTAAAGGAACAACTCCAGCTAAACTTATGGCGTCTGGATCTGTACTTCTTTCTGTCCAGACAACGCACAGATGTGCCACACATGGTTCTACTCAAGCTGAGAAAACTTCAAAGCTATAAAGGTCACCATATGTGTCTTTTGTATGAACTATAGTCAGCTGAGCTTACAGCATTAGGACACAAAACAGACAGGAAAAATATTTCCAAAAGTCTGTTTTAGTTCAGAAAGTGCTACACAGTTCAAAAAGACTGAGATGACTCATTTAGAAGAAGGTAACTATCGAAATATCTTTGCCTCTTTCACATTTCTGAGCTATTTCAGCTGCAAACTTGATTGTATTTTGTATGATTGGGTTGTCCCTAAAATACATAATTTTCAAATGCTTAAAATAAAGTCTAAAACTTTGTTTTGCGCTTGTGTTCAGTCTTCTAGAAGTTTTACATATTTGGTGGGTGACTGAATTTTTCCTCAATCTTAATAAAAAAAAATAACTCAAGCTCAGTCAAATTAGATTGAAAGCAATGATGAACAACAATTTTAGATTTTGCACCTAATTTTAAATTGGTTCTGGACATTGACTGGTCCATTTTAACATGGGTATATGTGCTGATTAGCCCTTCCTCTGCTCCAGTTTCAAGAGTTTGCAGCACCTAACAGTTTCTCACCATTTTAATGGTGAGGTTTGATTCTCACAATGTAGTTGTGGATCACTGCAGCTCCTCCAGAGTTTAGGTGAATGCAAGGATTGGACTATTCTCCATGAGATCTTCAAACCGTGGGATATCATTTAATGCTCTAATATAACTTTTTCCATTTTTATGAAAACTTCACTTCTCTTCTTTGAGTCAGTTTTAACTTTTTCATTTGTTTGTTGGAAAGTATTACTCACACTAAACAATAATCCCAGACTAAGCAGCATTTTAAAAATGATAGGGATCAAATAGCTCTCCAGCAAGTGACAATGTAGGCCAAAGCTGTTCTGGCTGACCCACAACAACTTATTAATAATAATCACACGTTTCTGGCATCTGTTCAGAAACGCATGATGAAAAATTGCAATGCAAAAAGGAAAATTGTTAAATTGTCCCTTCAGGTGCCAGTCTTATCAGTAATCGAGGGCCCAATAGAATCTGTATTGTGGTATCATGGTAAATCTTCTTAGAACAGCTGGATTTATACTGAGATTAACTTATAAAGTGTTGCATTTAAGTGTTTTTAACACCACAAATAATATTTATTCAAAAGGAATGAATACTGTAGTTGGTGTACATATTGTTTAAAACACTAAATGAGAGTCAATATAAAAAAGTAATTTTGTTGGGCATAAAATCTCCAAAATAATCTGGGAAATGTGGGAAAACAAACAAACAAGCACACACATATTTAGTATTGTTGGTGTGGCCCTGCAACTGAGGTCAACACAAATCAATAGCTAGTTAGTTTAACAATAGCTGCCCGGCCTTGCCTGCATTTTAAAAAATAGCTGTTCCCTGGGGCTGTGCAAAACCAAAGAGTATAATGGTGAAGGTCAACAATGCCTACTGCCTCATCAGTACTGACCTGAGGTGATCTAAGGACTTAAAAGCCAAATAAACTCACTTCAGTCCAGCCACAGTAAGTTAGACTTATTCTCTAACAGGCAGGTTCAACTGATTTGTTAAATTCACAATCCACCTTCATGGAAAAAGTGAAACATAGTCAAAGAACATCACATTTTAGCTGGCTGACATATAACCTCCTCCAGGAATTGTAAAACAACACAAAAGAGGATCTTATTAGAATTTTAGAAATTTTAAACAAGCAAAATTCCTGCTGGTGCAAATGAGTCTTAGTCTGTTTATTTCAGCTCAATGCTGTTAAATAGAAAAAAAATAGCTGTGACAGTGCTACAGGTTTTCTTTGTGCTTAGAAACCTGTATGAATTCACTCTGGTAACGCAATAATGCATAAAGCACTGAAGAAATCTCATGCTCATTTGAAGTTATGCAAATTTAATAACCTTTTGGATGCATTATGAATTGAAATCCTCAATGAATCTAAAAACGCTGCAGAACATTGCTTTCTCATAAGACATGATGTCCGATTACCCCCAGGTCACACAACTCTTCTGACCAGAACATCATATTTTCACAAGAAGAAGAAGGTGTAGTGCGACCAACAAAAAGGCCTCTGGGTACGGTATGAAAAACCTAATCCCTGGCTCCTGGAGCTGAGAAGTGTTTTTACTTTATGGGCTTCCACTGCTGCAGTCATGGGAAAACTTAAGTGTCCTGTATTGTCTTTATAGTCATGTAAAAAAAAAAAAATAGGTGCACCCTGTACTGAATAGTAACTTCACTAACTACATTCAGCAGCAAAAACTTGAGGTAGCTGTTTTCTTTATGACTATATCAGTCTCATGTTTCAGAGCAATCCTGGTTCAACCTTCTTTATGACACTGCTGGGGTTTGTTAAGTTTTGAAGGTCTTCAATGGTACATTTATCTATAGTTTTCCCAAGTCAAACCCCAGGATTTTAATAAGGTAATGACAGCTTTTGACAGACTGCCTCAAGGCAGCTGTGGCTACTATCCTGTAGCGTCTCACCGTCACTGTGCAAATGTGTGTGTGAATTAATGAGTGTGCTAAATTAAGTACAAGCCATTTACTATCTTCACCATTTAAGACTGAACTTTGACTGAGCCAATGGAGAAACTTGATTAATTACTTTTTCAGAAATGCTGAAAAAGTAAATAAGCAGTCATTTTTTAGTAATTGACATTTCTTTGAATATAGTTGGCCTCACTAGAAAACAAGCCCAATAAATAGCCCTCCACTGCCGTGCTTGACAGCTGGTGTGAGGTGCTGGTGCTGACATGGCGTTTGGTTTTTTCCAAACATGTTTTTGTGCATCATGACCAATTATCTCCACTTTAGTTTCATTTGTCTGAATTACATTTTTCTAGAAGTTTGGTGGCGTTCGCAGGTGCAACTCTTCAAACCTAACTGCCTAACAGTATTACCTTTAGAGAAAACATACTTTCTCAGAAAAGCTTCTTCGACTTTTCTCTACTGTACCGTAATGAAGATTTAACATGGTAAACAGAACATGTAGAGCCTGAGATTGTTTTGCAATTTTCCTGAGCACTGACTTTGTGGTAAACCAGCTGGGATAACAAGACCCGAGAAGACTGCCAGCAGTCTCAAATTGTTTCCACCTATGAATATGTTTTTAGAACAGATTATTAACTTTAGATCATTTGAATAGAAACATATTATTAGTAATAGTTGGACAACAATTGCTTCTGTAAGGAGCATCTACATCCAGCAATCCACCAAGATTGTGTTTAAAGGGGTGATCATAATTCCTGATGTTCACTTTATTAAGGAGTTTTAATTATCACCATCTGCTGCTACATTTCCCATCAAATATTATGGGAGCAAAGTCTGTGACTACTCCCTGCTCTAAATATGAAGGAGATGGATAGAGTTGAACTCCAGGAAGCAGTGGCTAGTATTTGCAAAATCTTTGATTAGGACACTACACTGTGTGCCTAGCAAAACAAAAACAAGACTGTGAGATGATGGTGATGGGTGGTGAACACTGATTGTCTACCGCTGCTGCCTCAGCTTGCCTTAGGTGCTTGAATTTACAACAATGATTAGACCATAATGTTTATTTTTTTCTCTGATGGCAGAACAGACAGAGAGATGAATCTAGAAAAAATAAGAAAGAGAGAGAAGCTGGATGTAGCCAAGAGAAAACCAGACATAAGGTCAGAAGATGAAGAGAAAGTGTGTCTTTATGTCAAGGTCACTTTTGTTACACTTACTTTGAAAACAACAATTTAACATAATGAGCAACTATGTAGGAATATGGTTCCTGAACAGAGTCAGTGTTTTGGATGTTATAGAGAAAAAGAAGCCAAATACAGGAGAAAGAGGAGACAAAAGGAGCTGAATTGGACTGAGAAGCAAGAGAGAAGGTGAGAAAAATCAACAACATAAAATTGTGGGAGCTACAATAACCTGGAACATGTAACTATTCATGTTTGAACATAAAAAAGACCCCACATCTTGTCTAAATACATATTCCTCATCATATTCCATTTTAATTTTTTTTCCTCTTGAAATAAAAATAATAATTCATCTCTGCAACATTGATAGAAGATGTGATTTGAGTAATGATGGGCCAGTAGCACTTTATTTCCAGGAACACTTTTGGCTTGTATTATACAATCTATTTCTAGGATTGCATGTTCTCTCCTAACAAGGGCCATAAATCAGCTTTGCTTCTGCCGTTTTCCCATTGGTGACAGCAAAGCCAGTTAAAACCTTGGAGTCTAAATTTTTGCTCTATTTATCCACAAAACATTTATTAATGATCCAGAGAGGGAAACGGCTGGAGGTCAGATCAATAAGGAGGGTAAAAGAGGTAAGAGGTGAATTAGATGTTGATAACTGTGTCCAAAATGTTTGAATTGCAGCTTTGACCAGTTAAATACTGCAAAAAATGAAAAGTAGTCCACACTGCACCCCACAGTTTAGAAAACAAGTAAATAAGACGAGAAAAGGAGAGAAACGGGGGAAGGGGGTGGGGGGGAGGGGGGGGGGGGGTCTGAGTCGATGAAGCAACTGCAGGCCTTTGCTCAATAGAGCAGTGAATAAAAACAACTTTTTGTTTTAAATTTCTTGCCTCGCTAAGATGATTTCTGTTGTAAAGTTGAACAATTACTCGAGGCTGAGACTGTTGTCCTAAACCTGCAACATGAAAAGCTGAACATGGACACCTCTGAAGACAATGTAGTTAGAAGTAAAATAATTACATTTTTTTTAATCACAGATCCTCTTTCAACTGGAATTATACAATGTGCCATGTGAATTTTATTTTTTGTAATCTATGACTGTAAAGTTATGGTAAAACAAAGTTCTATGATTTAATATTTTATGTTTTTCACTTAGTAAAGGCTGCTGATAAGACAAAAAACAAACAAAATGAACATGCCGTTTCCTCTCTGCTGTGGAGGAAGATGATAGGAAACAAAGGAAGATTTGAAAGGAAACTTTGGTTAGTCCAACCGATTTAGGCTAAAATATTAGCATAATATTAGAATAATATTAAAATAAGAAGAAATCTTTAAAAACTATTTCAACCATTCAAAAGATTTTTAATGATAAAAATAAAGCACGCCTGTATAATGAGGGAAAGCTTTTTGATAAATATTCTTGTTGGACAGAGAAACCGCAGCTCCATTGTTCTACTTTTCCATCTCAGAAGTAACACTCAATATTCATTAGTCATCAGGGGGATTTTTTATGCAGAATTGCTTTAAAATTCAGGTTCAAAAGTTTGAAATTGTCAGATGAAAGTAAAAGAAACAATCTGATCTGCACTGAAGAAAAGTAGAAATCTTTTGAGAGGAAAACTTGTGTAACTTTCGAGACCCAATTTTGAACTCTGGATCACAAGATTATTCTTTGTCCTTTTAGATGCAACCAGTGGGAAGAAAAACAAGGTCCTCAAAGTTTCACAGCTTCACTGTCAAAGATGTCCTCTGTGGGTACAGTTAACAGAGCAGTACGTATTTAAAAAAACTAAGAAAGTTACAGATTTAGAAAAATTTGCTGCTAAAATGGATAAAAATCCCTCTGAGAAAAAAAAGAGTCTGTCTTGCTTTAACAATCTTCAGGCAATGAAATTCTCTAAAAGGAAGCTTTATACTTTCATCCAAAAAGGCAAAGACTAACCATTCATAAAAGAAAGATTTAATTTAAGAAAAAAAATGCAAATGACACTGGTTTTAGAGAGCTGGCATGTTTGGTGCAGTGCTTAATAACTTCCTAATGCATGCAGTGAACCTCCTATAGCTCTGGTGGTCCAGAAATGCTCCTCGTTATGGACATTCACTGCACTGAGTACAATGAAAGTATCAGAACAGAAATATGTGGATGTCTACCACATCATATATCTCCATGCTGCGTGGGTTTGAACTCCCACAGTTATTCTCTTGATCAGTGCTTCAGATTAAAACCATGTCATGTATTGGATGAATTTGGAGTTTTCCTTTTTTCTCGTGACAATTTATTACAGCCAGCTTTCCATCATAGAATGTGCAACTTCTCCTCAATAGACAGTTGAGACAATTCATTTGGTTTCTTAAATGTACTGTATGTGGCTTTTAATAATTTGGATGGTGTAACTTGATCACCTGATGTGTACAAACGTATACCTTTAGTCATCTCTGAAGTCGAGTTTGACACTTTCCATTTAATGCAAAAGCTTCTTGCTAATCCACGTAGTTTTGTTGCTCCATTCAAAAACGGATGTCGCTTTGCTAACCCCTCATTTTGTGGAAATCGGCTAGCGATTGGAGGCAGATGATAAACGGGTCAATCACCCAGGTCACTGGCAAGATTGAAACCCACAAATGTGATCTTTTTACAAACCGCGTGAAGTGCAATGAGAGTGTGGACATGCGCTGAGGGTAGTGGACTCATCTTAGCCGGTGTTGGGTAGCACTATAGAATTTTAGCAAGCTATTTTGTTTGACATGTTGAGGAATATTTGTATTTTATACTGGCTGTGAGCGAGAGTATTTAACCAGATAACAGGAAGGCATAACCTCTGTCAGTGATAGAAAAAGATAATTTTGGAAATGTTGGCACCATTTTAGCAATCTCAGAGATACAATATTGATTATTTTTTCCAGAGAAGGTACATGGAGACATCTGTTTTTGTAGCTCTATAAACAGCTAAAATAAGCTGAGTTTACCAGTTGAAGGACTAAACTCAATGGCTTTGGGGTTTTATAAATAGTCACACCCTATTTTACAGCCACTGCTTTCTCATCCAGAAGTTTTAAAATGCTTGCACTCTCAATATAAAGTTTGGCCACCTAGTTTCAAAAAACTACATAAATAGGTTAGGGCTTCATCGCTGGTATACAACAGACAAAAAGATTTTTAATCTTGTTTCAAAGATTGAGCTTTACCACAACACTTTAAAACCATCAATTTCCCAGATTGATTTTGTTTTTAAATCCCTATTTTTCTGATTTTATATTCCATATATATATGTATAAAGAATAACAAAGGGAAAAGAAAAAAAACGGTCAAAAGTTTTTTAACAGACCCATGCCAGCTGACTGAGATGATTTAGTAGACCTGCTGAGAAGAATTAGTGGAATTTCTCCCTTTCTAGATTTGTTGCACAAAACTGGAATAATGTCACTAATGGCAAGGTATGGAGCAGAGGGCAATGATTTAAAGCCACTAGGGGTTTGAAGGCATAACCTCTACTGGTATGTGCCTTGACTGCATAAAACTGTCCGCCCACACAAATTAACTGTATTTGGGTCCCAGTTGCTCCTGCCGTGATGTTCGGATATTATGTTCTTGTAAAGATATTACTGGAAGCTACCAGAATGGCCACCTGAAAGTTTCCTCAATGTTAAGGGGAAGGCTTTTGGGGGAAGGACGTTTTAATGTCAGATGGAATTAGACATCAGTCTCACGTTATCCCTGAAATCAAGATGAAAAAGGTCTTGTCAGAGAAAAGGTGGCCTAACTTGAATTAATTAATGTAGAAGAGAGGATTTTCCTTCAGATTTAGTGTACAAGGGCATTTGAGGACATAATTATGTGTGAAAAAGACAACTTGATTTATGATCTGACAGAAACCTGAAGACAGAATGCCAAACTACGATACATGCCATAAATTATTTAACAGAACAAAGAGGGAAATCAGAGATATTTTTGACAGCTGACACTGTGAAAAGTAAGGACGTACTGCTTTGAAACTGACTTTTCACTATCTCATTATTTTCTGATTCTTTGTTATAGAAATGCACAAAGATGTCCACTGGATACAGGCATCCATTGTTCTACTTTTCCATCTCAGAAGTAACACTCAATATTCACTCAATGTTTGATTGACTATGACCAATAATCAGCTGCCCTCTCAAATCTGATCTTTGTTGAGTGAGCACATACAATGTAAGAGCTACCAGACTTTGATGAATGGAAAACACTTTTCACTCAGTTACTGAGAAGACTAATAATAAAAAAGACTTGTTAAATGGAAATTACATTTTGTACCACATGTTGAGACATGTGAGCCAATCAGACCAAGAGGAATCAAGAGAGAAAAAGACATCCAGCAAATAACAGGAAGGTTGAACGTAAAGTTTAATTGCTGTGTTTTATACTTTTGAGGTTCTAAGCTATGCTTGTCCTTGGAGAAGTTCAATTTTGAAATGATGGGAGCCTGATCAATAAGCTGCTACTTTCTCCTAAGACGTTCACACGGAGTTTTGTTTAAACAATAAACACCATAGATTAAGGTAAACACCTTTATATGATGCAAATATGTCAACATCAAAAGAGTCTGTTTTGAGTTTTTCTAAAACAGAATTTAGTGACAGACCAGGACAAGAAGATTAGACATATAACATTTCAAAAGATTTTCTTTTAATTTCGTAGATTCGAGATCTTAAAGAGAACCATAAACAAATTCAGTAGGCCATGATTCACTTTTTATTTAGTGATTATATGAGCATTAATGTACAGAAGGAAAAACCAAATAGGTTAGTTTTTAAAACTATTACAATTCTATAGAGAAAAGAGTGACTGCACCTTGGGGCTCTAACAGGAAACAACACCCACTTTTCCTAGGGGTAAAGAGAGAGATGGATAGAATGAGACAGAAGAGAGGAAGGGAGGAGGAGCGGAAAGGGACCACAGGAAACAAGCCTATAGATAGAAAGACGGTCAGCAAAGCAAATGTATGGCATTTGAAGGTTTAAGCAGCAGCCTGGAGCATTGATTCTGCTCTTGTCTCTTTGAGATGGGAGCATCCATGAGTGTGCTGATGTGTAATCAGTCTGATGAGACGTGTTGTGTAATGGTATGAGACAGTAAGCTTCCAGACCTTCAGAAAAGCAGAAGCAGGGAAAGTACTTAAGCTGGTGTAGAAATGCACTGACAGTGGTTTTCCCAGCCAATACCAAAACTCAGGTTTTACACTGCAGTCTGACACACCAGTTCTGATTGAAATTTAATCTGATTTTTTTATCTTAAGGACTAAACATACATCAGGCTCTTTAACAGATGTAGAGCTAACACAGACCATAGAGGATCGAGCCAATCTCTGGTTGACTGATTGTGGTGCATCTCCATCCCAGTGTACTGAGAAAGCATACACTAAGGATGACTGGGTTTGTATCTTAGTTCATCTTTAGCACATTGTGCTCAAACAGTTGCCGCAGATGCAGAGGGAAAGAGAAAATGGATGAGTTATTGATTCAGACATAGGTGGCTGCAAACGAAAAGCCAGACATTTTACAAGGCCAACATTATCAAATAACATGAGAGGTTAATGCTTCCCGCCGTGCAACACATACAAAGGGACTCAAAGCAGCATGAACAGCAATCGTGCTCCCTCACACCGTCAGCTGAGCTCAGCAGGATTAGCCGAGCTCAGCTGAGTTTTATGTTTGGTATTCAGCACAAGCCACAGATAAATTATAGGTGACAACTCGACACCTCTCTGACAACTTTCTGGATTTTTTTATCACAATTTGACACAGCCTTAATTTTCGGGAAGCATAGCTCACTTCACTGTTGCAGAGAAGGTATTACAGAAGTTTTCTTATCTCTAGAACCACTTTCGTAGTTTATCAAGAATACTAAAACAAAATTAAATGTGTTTTTTTTAGTATTTGGTGTGACAGCCCAATGTAAAGTAGTATATATTTGCAATATGGAAAAAAAAGACAAAACAAATATATGGTGTGTGGTGTACAAATAATAATGGTAACCTCATTGGGAGAATCAGGAAATAAAGTAAGTACAGTCCTTTATAGACTGGCAAGAAGAAAATCTATGTTGATAAAAGCAAGTCATGTTGTAGGTTGTCATGTAGGGAACAACAAACATGTAAATAAAGATGCTTTAGCCAGATGTGTACTATAAAACCTTATGTGGCAGAAAATTAACTTTACAGATGAGCCTTACCTCACCATCTCCACAGCATCATGCTGAATTTAAGCTAAGCAGAGTTGGTGGGAAGATTGTTGAAATTGAATACATGGTAATTCTGGGAGAAAACATGTTAAAGATGCCAAAAAGATGGGTGGAGTTTCACTTTCCTGCAGGACAATGACTCCAAATGTACAGCCCTGGCCCAGTCAAAGTCCAGAACTAAATCTAACTGAGAATTTGTGTGGTTTTCTATGCAGCCAGGCTAAACTTCAGATGTCTTTAAAAAAGGGGCAAAATATCTGTCTGCAGCCTACTCAAGACATGCAGAGCATGTAAAACAACACTAAAAAAACCCCAAAAAACAAAAAAACGTGTCGCTCTAATTGAACCAAAAGGAAGACAAATTGGGAAAAACGTTGAGGGAAATGAAAACTTTTGCAAACCACTTTAGATTTGACTCATAGAATCAGGGGTCTGTGTTAATTATTTTTGGTTTAGGAACTCAGAAAAACATGTGTTAAATTATATATTAGAACAAGGATGACAGTAATACAGTTGTACTATGTTGGCATTTAAGAAGCAGACAGCCGACGCATGAATTTTCATTGAGACCAGCTGTCAACAGTTCAGCCACTGGATCCTGACCGGCTTTTATGCGTTTTTTTTATGTCACTCATCACCAAAATGAGCGGGATCCGACAACTCCGTTGCGCACTTTGATATTACATAAACAGCAAGCGTCTCAATTTAAATGTCATTCTTTTTCAATTATTTTCTAAAATAAAAAGGTGGAAACAAATCCGCCTTTTAAGTTCCATCAGTAATGTACCAGCAGCCTACCTCAGACATGATCGTACGCTTTCGACTCGACTCCACTCACGAGAAAAAGCATAAAGCCAGACGCGTCAAGTTAAAGAAAAAAAAAATCCCCGCTGACAGTGAGAAGAAAAAAAAAAATGACCACCGGCTCCCGTTTCTATTCCCGGGCGTCTCTCCGCCTGCGCGTGTGAGAGCGGAGCCTCACTTCACACCAAGACGGAGTCAGACACCTCCAAGGGACGAGGGGAGGGGTTTCAGACACCTACCAGCTTTACGTGCCCGACGCTCTCTTCCTGTGACATCTTGGAAGTATCCCGAAATGATATAGGGGAGAGAAAAAATTAATAATAATACAGAACTCGGTTAAAGAGCTAGTCTGAGTACTGCGAATGACTCATTTCCTTCTGTTGGAGAGCCCCGCGTAAAGAAGTCCAAAGCGACAGACAGAGCGCCCCGTCTGTCGGCCAGACACAGAGCAAGTCAGCTGCACCGCTCCGCCGGCGAAAGCTCCCAGGCAAAGCGAAATGTTCAACTTTGGGGGGTGGGGGGGGGAAAAACGAGAGAGGGAAAGAGAGCAAGAAGAGGAAGGGAGGGAGGGAGGCGGACAATCACAGGAAAAGCGGCTCCTCCTACCCTCTCGATACAAAACGCAGAAGCGAGCAGACACAAGGTTTCGGCGCTTTTGCGCTCCGCCTGAACTGCGGAGCACAAAGTGTTAACGCCTAGTTAACTCGCTGAGCGTGTGTTTTAGCGGCAGACCGCAGGTCACACTTTGAGGCGGATTTAGTTAAAGAATTTCGAGGAGTCAGACAGTGAGGTCACACAGGGTTAATTCACCTTCATGGAGCTGTTTTCCACTAAGGATGACAAATGTGGCCACATTTTCTTCCACTTTCTTATTTTGGAAAAAAATGATGTAACCCTGAGCAATAAATGCAAATTCGTAATTAAACATCATAGACTTTTCATTATTATCATTTAGTAAAGCAGGAAACTAGAGAAATTAGGGCCTTAAATCCTAAATGGCCCGGGGACATCAGTTAAAATATTCATAGATCTAGACTTAAGCAGATATTTCACAATAACAGCTCTATTATGCTTCAACCACCCTTGTGATGTGGAGGGACAGGATGCTTGGCATTTCTACATATCAAAGTAAATCTGAGAAATTTGTTGTCCCTTTGTACACAGCCCCATTCACTGTGATGCCCCTGAATAAAATCCAGTTGCCACCAGGAGTCACCTAATTAGTACAAAGAATCCATCTGTGTGAAACAGTGTTTACATCTATAGCTGTTCTGTGAGGGTCTCAGGGGTCCATTTTCTGAAAATAGAATGAGTATTGAACAACACAGAGGCAAAACGGTTTCTATGAACTGACAGACTAGACAGTGGAATTAGTAAAACAACATAACGGCCTGTGGTTACTCTGGAGAAGCTGGGTTGTTTGACTGAAATGTTTCAAGAAGAAAGTTTCTTGTTGAAGGAAAGCCATGAGATGGCCCACTTAGCAGTGGTGGGTGCATCATGTTGGCAGGATGCTTTACTTCAGCAGAGGAAGGGAAGCAGCTCTGATTGGCCAGGATGATGGAATTTGATATTCACTGATGCTTTTTATTTTATCTGACTAAGCAAAACAACAACAAAAAATCTCTTCCGGGGTCAAAGTGTTGGTCCTACAAAGCCATGGCTCAGTGGGATGAAAAACAATTGCAAGTCACACATTGAGCATTTTTAATTGCACAACATTTTGAAAACCAGGTGTATCTTTCCAATCCTCTTCATAGCTATGTGCTACTTTGTACTGGACCATCACCAGACATTCAGTTTGTGTTTGATAGAACATGGAGAAAATTAAGGAGGTACAAATACTTTCACTAAGGACTATATCCCAGGGCTTTCTTTGAACTTTGTTCTTCTGATCAGCTGTCGATGTGTGTTCTGCCACTTGAACATGTGTGTGTTTAATTGGAAACAATGCAGGGGTTAAGAGGCAGACTGGCCCGACAAGTTGCTGCCGTTTGCCTGTCGTGACCTGCACCTGTGCGACCTCTAACAGCTTGGCACATATTTCTTTTTTTGTGTGCGTCGTCTGATGCTTTGTTGCTGCTTTTGCAGTGAGGTCACCCTTTCAAAAATAAACACAGGCACAATATAATATACCCTTTAATAGTGCAGACATCACTTATTGTTTTACCATGAAAATAAAACTATTGTATTGAAAAATGTGTCAGAAAATTAGTCATGTTTTAACAGCAGTAACGTGAGAATAGAGCCATTGGTGCAAGGTCTGCTTAATTAAGCAGTGTCACTTGCTGACTAGGACAGAGGTTAGACTCAAGATTTCTGCTTCTACAACACAACAGACTGTTGTGGGCTGAACAGTGCCAGACAAGGTGTGTCCCTACAAGCAGGTGTGTCCTCAGACTATCAACAAGATGTTACCATGCTAAGTGTCTGGGGGCCTGCTCACAACCTTTAAGTTCACAACTCCCCATGTTTGCCCATCTGTCTAACTTCAAAGTCTCTGCAAATGCATTTTTAAAGCAATGCCTTTTTGTCCCCCATATGCAAAACCTTGCTTGTGAACAATTGGCTTGAACAGCTGTGCTATGAGTTGACCGTATCACGTTATTTCTGTTTGCTTGGCTCTTTTGTTCCACATGTCAAAGAGCTGTAGTCGTGCTACGAGACAAACAGGTTGACAAGAACGTCAGTCCGATCAAATGATAAGAAAAGTTATGCACAACTTTGTGAGTCAAAGAGACTGACTACAATTTCCACTTCAGCAGAAGAAGTGCGACTTTAAGACTTTTGTTGTGATAAAATACAGAGCCGAGACTGAACCTTGTCTTGTTCTTCACCTTCCTACTTAAGCTGTCTTCGTAAGTGAAGTTATAAAAATAACATGCTGCACTGAGTACACAGTAAGACCAAGTTGCGAGCGAATATCTATTCCCGGCTGGAGGTATTTTGAGTTTTAATAGGTCTTTTACCCTTTGAGCCTGAAAGAACGCCTGGCTGATTGACTGTGCAAACTAAGCCTGGATTCAGCCTGAGGCACCCACCAGTGCTGTCTTCACTTACTGACCACACGGACATCTGAGTTGTCTGAGCCAGGCAGTGAGCAGCACTGAGCAGGAGCTTTTAGCATCCGGCACTCTAAATGAACTCGGTGTTTTGTGGGTTGGCGAGCACTAATGTATGTTTACTCACCATGCGTTCAAAGCATCTCCTTTCTTTACCACAGCGATTGGTCACAGGATTGCTATTGACATTTTGTTTGAAGCTAGTTTCTTTTTTAATCTCTCTCTTTTTCATTCTGAGCCACTGAGACTCACTTCCAATTATGCTGTAACACCCGTGTGATTACAGCAACCATATTAGCAAACATACGGCTGATAGCAATGGATTACAGTCTTAAGATTCCCACTAACAAAGAAACCTTTTGGCTTGAGGAGACTGGAAATGCATGCAGAGAAAGTTGGCAGATACTGTACTACTTCACTTGAGTCATGCGGAGCTTACTGATGGCAAATGATGAAGCAAAGTCATTTGTCATCTTTAGGGATATAGCAATGAACAATGAGTCTATGAGACGAAACAAGACGTGATATTGGGCTTAAAAGAGCAATATCTTCAAAATGTTTGACAGCATTTTGAACATAACTACGACTACCAATGTTTTACCTTAACAAATTATTAGGATTTTAAAGAGTCTATAATTAGTGCATAAGAATTCATTCTACATTTGACCAGACTATATATATGGATTTTGTGCTTGTCTAAGTTGGTCCTGAATGTAAAAAGTAGTTACTATGACCTTTTTGCGTTATCACAATCTTAAAGTGGGCTTTTACCCTTCTCTGTTCAGTCGAGAAAATCAAGTTCAGGTTTGACAAAAGTTGCAAGTCTAAACTTGGATTTCATGTAACTATCAAACGTAGCATTTTACAATTGTTACTTGTGAGTGCGTTCTTTTACTGGTTGAATGCCTAAAACAGAGAAATGTACATTAGTCTTTTTAGGTCATACTTCTACATCTACATGCATTTGATATGCTTCACAATCAACTGAATGATTGAAGGCAATCCACATTATGCTCCTGATCCACCTCTGGAGGTAGCCATAAATTCATAATCACTATAAACTGTGAGGGTTAACATGAAATCATGGAGCAAGTGTCATTTAGTACAAAGCAATACGAGCCAGTAGCTCAGTCCTTGCATGCACAAGGGTTAAGTCAGACAAAAATGAATACCCAAAATGCCGCCTCATAAAAATGTCTTTTTATTGCAGTTTTTGCTTCTAATATAGAATAACCAAGTGTTGTCAGCCAGCCCAACGATCAGGTTTTACTATCCAACAACAGGTTTTATTAGAGAAAATAAAGAATTTCTCCCTTTCTTACATCAGAATGGAGTCTTAAACATAAACATAGGCGTCAAGATTAATGTGCATACTTACTTTCTTCCCGGAGGTTTTAAAACAAGCTTCCACTGATACTGCGGTTAGATAGTGCAAATCAAGTCTTGTGACATCTTATTAATAAGATCAACATCGATGATCACCAGACCTGGAATGATATTTACACAGAGTTGCGCAGTACTGTTTGAGCTGCGATGGACCATTTTCCAAGTTTTACTGCAATATTTACATTTACTGACAAATCCATGAATCTTATAACTTATACATGAGGCACATATTTCCATCATGCACAAGTGACAGCAAGGAGGGTGTGTGTGTGAGTTGATATTCAGTCTCTTGTCCATCAACAATAATAACTGTGTGCAGGGGAGAAGGAGGAACTGAACCAACAACCAACTGACTAATGAAACATTTTTAATCAACAGCAGAAGCGAATGTATGGCCATGATATCTGCACAAGTTCATAGAAGCAGCTCATGTTTGATGGTATTTATATAAAAGAGGCTCAGTTAGGCTAACATTGGCATTAGGAAAAGAGTGATGAATTCATATGAAGGACGAAGAGTAAGTGACAGAATGAGGACAAGCTGAAGGAGTGAGGCTGCTGTTGACAGTAAAGCCATCGGACGACGGAGACTTGGCCTCGCCATTGTGGTGCTGCGGCTCAGGCATCGGGGCAAAGCACATATCAAATTACCATCAGCTTAACAACACTTCTCTGAGTGTGTGTGAGTGTGTGTGCGTGTGTGTGAGTGCGTGTGCACCACATACACAAACACACACAGAAAAAAAAAAGTTCATGGACGTCAACATGCATGCTGCCATGAAAAATGACCAGTACCATCAAACAGCGTGAGTCCAGAGGATATGCATCAGCTCCTCTCTTTCCTCTTTCCTCTCCCAAAGCCCTCTGCTCATCAGAGACTCACTGTGCCAATCTGTTTGTGTGCTGCAAAATGAGGTGATCAAGAAAAAAACCAAACTTATTTGTGTGCTTTTGAGCACTGAAATCTTTAGGAGCCGAAACCTTAAAGCAGGTGTCTACATTTTTTTCATACCTCTGATTTTCTACTATGGAGAATAAATAAATAAAAAATTCACTAACTGCAAGGCTGATTTCTACTTTGCTGCTATTCCCTCAGTCTTAGTCCTAAACCCTACAGGTTGTGCCCAAAATCTTCCTGTAGAGAAGGGAAATCTACTTCTCTGCTGTCTAATTGTGTTGGTTTACAAATGCTTTGGAGGCATTTGAACCATCCAAAGTTTTGCATTACACTTGATGTTGTAAGCCTCAGATTCACCTGCTGGGCCACAGACACTTCTGTGAATGTCTTGCATGGCCTCCCACTCTGTGGGTGAGTTGCTGTGATTCCCGTTGTTTCTACTTTAATACAGTATCACTAACTGCACAGTTGGAATTCTGTCATTTACCATGTTGGAGTTATATTTTATACTCATGTGGCTATTGAAGTGTCTAAAACATCTGAATGCATCGGTTTGGAATCAGGACACATGTTGGCAGTGTAGTGGAAATTTAACACCTCATATTTGTTTACTTTGATGTGAAACACCACAGTGAACATTTTAATCAATTTCTGTTGCTAACAGAGGCATTAGCATTCCAACGACAGATTTGTGATTCCATATTAAATTAAAAGAGGTAACTTTGCACCTTCTTATTTGCTATATCAAATCGTGAAAGTATAAACAGATCAATAAAAACTGAGAAAGCGTATGAAACGAGTAGCTAAAAACAGATTTCCATTAGTCTCGCTAAGTCTCACCAACAAAGGCTGCAAATACTTTGTTTGCAATGCCATCAAAGCAGAAAATACACATGTAGAAATATCTTCAAGTGAAAACGAGGAGTGTTTGAATGATGGCATTCTGACATTAATGGTACAGCTAGAGAAGGATTCACCCATAGAAAACAATAATGAACTGCACAGATTCCGGCTTGTGGTTTTGTGCGCTGTACTGTTGTTAGAAAGTGGGAAAGGTTGCAGTTAATGAACACAGACATACAGCCTCGAGTAGAAAAGCTGAATCCATTAATTTTTGCATACTCTCGCACTTACTCTAGCATGCACATCAAATAGATTTAGACAGATTTAGATTAGAGCCGCAGTGGGGACGGGGTCAGGTCTGATTGATACAGAAAGATTAGATGTGATCCAGCAGAGAATTAAGACCAAGAGACTGGAGTCTGATCAAAAAAAATCCATGTTCAATGAATGGCAACAGCTGCGTGAACACGTGTTGTCAGCAGAGACAGTGCCTCGACTTTCTTATCACAGTTGCGTTGCCTTCTTCACCCTTTGACTCAACACCAAGACAGCGTGGAGCCGAAAAAGACAGACTACTTGTGGAGATATACGGCAAACTCTGAGGACTGATGGCTGCTGCTGCCAATGGAGAGAGAAAAACAAACCAACACATTCTTTACGGGGTCATTTGGATGGACATCCCACTGACCCATGCTCTGCGCTGTCGTTTGTCATTCGGCACAATAAAATAACAGACGAATCTGTACAGAAACATGCACAAAGGAAAAAGGAGAATGACTAGAAAAAGTATGCTCTGATAAAAAGATTACATTTGGTGAATCAAAGGCTTGGTATCAATTAAAGAGAAACATTTTTGCTACCTCGTTAAAGAGATTTAATAACATTGCATTCCTTCAAAAGACAAGATGCCAACAAGTTGCCTTGATGTCCCATTTCTAACAGAAGTAACATGCTTTGGTCACAATATCACTATGCAAATATCACATACTTCTGCAGACCAAATCGCATATCAATTCATAGAAAATCTGCACAACTTTCTCCATTTAATTAATGCAATTTGAATATTGTGGTCATGTTAATTGTGTAGCATCTGTTCAGTGATGGAGAATCCCAAAAGCCGTTCATTACATCTGAAGGGACATTGCTACGATAGGACTATAAGACCATAGCTGCACAAAGTTGCTCCTCAGGTTGGGTGTTGACGTTAGCAACACAACACTTCCAATATGAAGCTTGCTTTATCACTACATTGAAAAAAAAAATGAAAGAAAATCATCAGAATGGATTTTAAAGGGTGGAAAGGTCAAACACACTGTGGAGAATAAAACTGGAAGGTTGAACAGCTCATGTTTGGCTTTGGAAAGAGAAATGTTTCACTGCTCTAAATCTGTACTAGTCACTGAATTACTTTCTTTCAAACATAATTAGATCTAAGACTAGTATTAGTTATTAAACAAAAACTGACTTTAATCACTGCAAAAAATTTTGTCTAAAGCCAGAAAAGTATTATAAATTATTGACAATCAATAAATCAATCAATCAAATTTTATTTGTATACATTTCAGCAGCAAGGCATTTCAAAGTGCTTTAGACAACTTAAAATAAAAATGAAAACAGATCTGCTACAACAAAATAACTTTGCTAATCAGTAGTTTGTCTGAATTCAGGTTTAACGTGGTCCATTGAAGAATTTTGACCAAATCTTGAGCAAAGCATTTGGACTAATTAGCAGTTATGTTTTTAACAACTGAATATGAGATGAAGAGAGATTTGAGATTTTGAGACAATCTCTCACTTTAATGTCCTCTAAGACTTTACACAGAACTTTAGAGTCAAACCCGATTTTAACATATTTCCATAATGTCGCATTTATTACCTTTACTTGATTAGCTGTAGTTTGTAATCAGCTGTCAAAAACTGTACAGTCATTCAGTAACACAATCAAATGGGTTTTAGTTAACTATGAAACCGTGGCTTGATGTCACCAGACTGTTTCATTAAACTTCAGTTGTAGTTTCTTTTTCTTAATCTGTTTCCAACAAATGGCAGAAGACTGAATTATGTCTAATAACTAGACACATTTTCTCATTGTTTTTAGTGAACTGATACCACAAGAATAAGTTGCTGGATTAATAATCTAAAATATATTTGTCTCTAAGAATTTATTGTTTTTTCTCAATAAATATAAAGAGGAAAATGTAAGAAATTTAAGAAACGCCACACAGTTATTTGTCTAGTAGCACAGAAAATGACATTTGCACATTTTCAGTGACAGAATTTATTCCTGAAAATATTTCATTAACGCAGACAGTTAGGAAATTTCACCAGAAATTAGAAAGTAAGACATTTACTTCCTAATTGGAAATAAAAAATATAATCTATGTGTAATGATTACTGGTCAAAAAAAAGTTACTACTAGTTGTTTCAGTTCTGCCAAAACAGTTAAAAAATGTTCAAATTTAATTTATTAGTCATGCATTCTGGCACATCTGAGCTCCTAACAGGTTTCTGTGTCCCGATTTGTGCAGCTGTTGTTGAACTTTCTCCAGAAAGTCTTTGAAAGGCACGGTGCTAAGTTCCACTCGGACGGCTGCTTTGTGGTCAGCTACAGATATGGTATATCATGCAGACTGTGTTGCTCACATTTCCCAGACATGGTGCATGTTGTTTATGATTACAGACATTTGAAATCACCCCTTATCTCAGTCACAGTGGATCAATACGGCCCCCGCTGCTGGGCGCATTTCATTTCTCCCACGGTATAAACCTTACGCATCCTCTGAAAGATTGCCTGCTGAAACCGATAAGTCAGTACATTGGTACATTGGACTGGCTGTAGTCTCAATGACATTTTCTTTCTATTTGGATAGCTCCACTGGGCAAAATCTAAGCGGCCTGCCGGTTCTCAGACTGGTAAATCACAAGAAGGGCAGGAATCACTGAGGGTACTTTTGATCACAGATCACTGACATGATAATCAGTTTCTGCATATAGATCAGAGGCAATGGAGGGGAAATTAAAATCTCTCTGGTTTTACAGCATATGCTATTACTGATTACTGTTTAACAAAGCTTGCGCATCCTGTTGCAGAAGCAAGGCCACTGAGGGGGGAGAGAGAGGGAGAGAGAGGGTGAAGAGCGATGACAGAAAAAGCAAAAAGGAAGAGGAGGGATATGGAGAAATATGGGTCAGACAGAGAAAGACAGTGAGAGCTCAATGTAAATGAGAATGTGTAAACATGTACAGGCTAATCTCATTATCCCCCCTCCATCCTCCTGGGCCTGTGATCAGATGCCCGATTAAAGCAGGAGATGAAAGAAGAGAGGCAGAGGACAGAGATGGAGGTAAGAGGGAGGGAAAGGAAATATAGGACACCAGAGGTAGTCAAATTGAGAGGAAATAAGTAGCAATTGAGAAACAATGTGCAAGGAAATTCAGTGTATAATACACGTTATCTGAGCCTAAGCAGTTCGTTTATGTGGGCAAAGGCACCGTAATGCGGTGAGGGAGCAATAAGTTAAAATAAGCAGAAGCTTAAGCCTGCTGTAGAGATGGCATTACCTGCCGCAGGTAATGCCATCTCTAGATTATTGCTTAATATTTATAATCATAAACAGAAGGTATTGAAATTTATGCATGTAATTATATCATTCTTTAGATTTGAAGTTCAATAGGTTGAGAAATCTATGAGAAAAGTGATGCCAATAAAAGGATATCAAAGCTAAAATAAGGCTCATTAATCTCCATTGGCTGAACACATGTCTCATTTTCTCAGTGTCACATTTCCCGGTTTAGGAGTAAAAGGTTTATACATTTTCCTTTTTTCTTAACCCTTCCACAGTGTTCTGCTTACATGAACCAGGTTCCACGTTCACTAGATGAAAATCATGACAAGAAACTGAGTTTTTAGTTTGAGATTGGCTTGGCTTCGTTTTATGGTACTTCTGCAAGACCATGTCAAGCAACCTATTGCTGAAAGCGCTCAATAGATCCATGTGTGCAGATATTAATAAAATTGTGTTCAGGTTAGCTGGACTCGAGGGCAATAAAAGTGTGGGAGTTGTAAGTGAGACCATGGCTTGGCTAAAGCAAAGCTAAACGGCTTGCTGTTGTGAGCTATAACTATTTATAAGGATTCCTGTTACACAGATTGACGATACCTACAGGAAAAACAAATTTGAATGTATTTATTTGGATTACATGTGGTAGAAGCATAAATGTAAAGTGGAATCAATATGAGTCACGCTTTTCTTTTTTTCCGAATGAGAAGGTGAAGAGTGTCAATGCTCTTTATGTGCTCCTTTTAACGTGTAGTGAATCGTTTGGCCTTTATACATCATGAATCCTGAAGCAAGGATTTTAAAAAAAATTCCCACGTTCCCCTGTGCAGAGTGGCTTAAGCTCTGCTGGTTTGAATGGAGAGCTTCTGTGAACCTTACCGCAAAATCTACACACTGGGTGAAGGATAAGTTTTGACTGCTGGAAGGAGAACCAGCTTCTGACAAACTTTCTTCCAGGACTGCCTGCTATTTAGCTTCATCCATGTTCCCATCAACTTCCCCTAGATTTCCTAAACACTTCCACAGCATGATGCTGCCATCGCCATGTTTCACAGTGGAAATGGTGTGTGCTATGATGGGTGGAAATTCCATGTAGGCCTCATCTAACCGTAGCACCTTGCTACAGATGTTTACCACGCACTCCTGATCATTTACACCAGATTCTTTGGGAGTTTCAAAGTAAAGAGAACTGAGTACCCTTCTCTGACTTTCATTTATAAGAGAAATTAAACTACTTATGCTCCCCATTAGATGCTGAAAAACACAAGAAAAATACATCTCAGAAAAATTGCACCTCCCTCAAGCAGCAGTTTGTTTATACCTATGGTACACATACTTTGCACACTGCAAAAGAGAGGGAAAGCGTGAACTGGGCTAATGATCGCCGGCTTGAATGGATAGCTCTGCCTCTCTTTCTTTTCTCTCTATTGAAGACGGCGACAGAGTTGGAGAAGATGCAAGTTGTTTTCTGTTAACGCAGCAGCTGGTAGACAGATATGTTTTAGTTCTGACAGAAAGATGTTTCTTTTTAATAAGCAAGAAGCTGACAGCCAAATTAAACCAAGTTTTACAGGTAGTGCAGTGCCATTTCACACTTGACATATTTCCTGCTGCTGTTAGACCAGACAGCATGAAATAGGTACTAAAGGTGTAGTCATAACACTGCCTGTGGCTGCCTCTAATAGAGGACTGTTAACATGCTGTTACAATAACAGTAGCCACAGGAAATAAAAAGCCACAATCCAGGTAATGGAAAAAAAAAATATATATATATATATCTTAAATATTTTTCCTCTGGACTGTTCAACTATTTTCACTACGCTTTTAATTTCTGACTTTTATTCCCCCCCCAAAAAAACCTTAATTGCCCAACCCATTTTATCCTTTTCTGTACTGTCCTTTAGATTCGGGTTTCTTGTCTTTGCAGTTTATTGTCCCCTCATCTCAAGTCCCTCTCTCTGCTTCCACATCTCGTGTCCCGTCCCCCCCTCTGCTCAGCCAGAGCAACAGCAGAGCTCTTCATCAGGCAGATGTCAGGCATCTGTCACAGTCCAGGCCAGTCTAGGCATGATTGATTTTTGGCCCACCTGCGTCTCTCGTAATGACCAACTGTCAGTTGTTTTACTGCCCACCCTCTCTATATTCTGCGGCTGCAGCATCTAGGAGTTAAATCTCTTAGCTCAGACCTACAACGCATTATTTCGCTTGTCTTCCAATAAAATTTATGTGGGTATAATGTAGAACCTTCCTGTCTCCCCTGTAATCTTTGATGAGATTACCTTCGTGTATGGATGTTTCAGGGCAGCAAATAATTTTAAACAAGTGCATATTTCTTTTGTAGTAAAGTTGTTCAAGGATTTGAGTCTACATGGAAAAAGATGCTGATATCTCATTTTTTGAGTAGGTTTTAAACCAACTGAGAATCGGTAGCCTCAAAATGAAAAGACATGAAAGTACTGATGTGATATGTTTCCTGAGTAGTAAGATTATTTCATTTTCAGCTAAACAATTTGTGCTTTCTGTAGATTATGAAAAGGCAAAGTCAGAGCTTATCCCAAAATAACTAATAAACAAATGGAGACAGAATGCTTCATTGCACAAACATAAAGCATATCGACTGCAGCCACAGAAAGACCAACAGAAGATGATAAAGTTGTCAGGTTCGTAGATCGAGATCATTTTTAATAATATTTATTTTCTATTATTTTGTGTTGATGTATTCTTGCATGCTCAAAAAAATAAACAAATGTGACAAGCATGCTTTATCTTTCATGAGAGGTTTTTAATAGAGATGCATTGAGAAATCGACTGGCGATTTGATACGGCTGATCAGCCAGAATCCATCGCAAATGTCAAATTCCAATATTTGTCCAATCAGTAAATGTACAATTAGTTAGTCTGCAAAAAAAGAGACTCAAAGAAAATTGCTTTCTATACATAGGAGGTTTTTAAAAAAACTAAGCCACTTGGCCATGAGACTACTTAAAAAGAAAAAATATTTCTAAACACATCAAGATGTCAAAAGCAATAATTACAGGAGATGGTGAGCAGAGTCACAAAGTTGCTGTCTGTTGCCAATTCAGGTTTTAAACCAAACCTTGCTGGATATCAATGGAACATATTTAAATCTAAAATCTTGGAAACCATTTGGAAATCTCAAACTTGACTTTAGGATTTACATTCTCTAGGGAACACACACACACGTCCATGGCAATTGTGTAACTTTGTTTTAAAGTATAAGCATCTTATAAGTCAGGGGCTGCTGTGTCACAAAGAATGTACAACGCTGATCCTATTATAAATAACTACTTACAGCTTCTGGTCAGATATATGCATGTATATTCTTAAAGGGAAATCAGAATCACCTAAGATTGTTACATGATATGAACATCTTACAAAAACTGGAAAAGAGATGTAGAAACGCATCTCTAGCTTATTTTTTTTTATTCCTTGAAATGGCATGTTTTGCATTTTCAAGTTTTTCTTTCCAATTTGCTGCATCTGGAGCCTAAAGGGACATATTTTTTTCTCTCAGTGAAAACATAAAAATACATAAAAATAAAACATTAAATATTAATGTTTTCTGACTTCCATCATATTGTTGTTGAACTATTATGGCATCCAAGCTATTCTCTGCATGCTACCCCCCAAAGACAACAGTAATGCTTCTGGGCTGTCTATGTGAGTAAAGATACGATGATTATGGGATGAAACATATCTGGGTTAAGACTTTTCTATGGTTTATGCAAGTTCTTGTCATCATATAAGTACTTCACAATTGCACAATGAGCTGTGATTTGTTTTGCTTCTTTCAGTCTTAATTATGTTCAGTTATCCTGAATAACTGAAACAACTAAAGCCCTCAAAAGCAATAAGAAAACTTCACGTTTCTATGTATTATCCTCAAAATTTACAAGGACGTGTAGGTTTGCAAATATTAGTAACAGACTACGTTAAAGTTATAAGAAATCATAGAAAGAGCGACGCTGTTAATTTAGAGCTAACATGAGCTGTAACAGGGTGATCACATTAAAGCCCGTTTTGCAATGAATTGTGGCCTTTGTTCTACTTCCATTTCTAGTAACTTGAGAATCAGTCCATGTCAGCTTGATACGGGGTTATGTTCCAGGTGAAAGAAGGAATTTTTAAAAGAAAGCTTACTTACAAACAATTTCAAGCTTGAAACCACACGAGCACATTCATCCTGACATGACTGGACACTAAAAGCGGAGCCTTAAGGGAGAAAGTTTTTTTTTTTCCAGGGCATACAATGTTCTTTACCTGAACTCAATCCTTTGCCTGAGTCCAAGACATCTGATGATATACCCATGCCAAGAACATGTCCAAAACCTCCTTCATGTCCCTCAGCGGCCGTCAGACTGAGTAAGAGGAGCTTCAAACTGGAGGCAGAGTGAATGAAGAGGCACGGCGTCTCCCTCAGCTGCGCTCACCTGGATGTCAAGTCTCTTTGATGAGATGCTGTTCTGAGGCAAGATACAACTTTACATTTGAAGAAGGGGCAAGACTCCATTGTCTATTGCTGTTTGTGTCTTGCAGCCTTTACGCCAATCTTTGTCTTTCCCCCCTTCTTTCTCCTTCTCCTGCCCTGTTTTCATTCTATCTGCCTGACATGGGCTAGAGGCTGTCCAAGGAGAGCCGAGATGCAGCAGAAGGCATCTTTGAAACACAGATCTGGCAGCAAACCTTTCATTTATATAGTGCTGCACCTGGCCAACGAAGGCTGCAGGGTAGATCTGCTGTCAGGAGGCATTTCACCAGAGATTGGACAAAATAAGAGTAGAGAAAGGAAATAAAAATGCAAAGAGCAAGAAAGCGTAAGAAGGAAAAAAAGTTTCTTCAGTATTAATAACCTATTTATACTTTCACTGAGCTCTGGAAGGGAGACGTAAACAACGATAAATAAGAGACATCAGAGGAAAAAGGCAGAAAAGCAAAAAGTGGAGCAGAATGATTAAAGGACATGTGTCTCAAAGTAGAATGAGGACTCTTGGAAAGTCTTCTCCAAGGCAAAAAAACAAAACAGGAACGTGTTGAGAAATTGGCTAGTTAATTATCAGTAAAGTACAATCCATACAGCATCTGTGAGCCACCTGGTAGAATAAGCAACAACACTTATCAGTGTGAACGTTGTAAATGAGGAAACACGTATAAAAACAAGCTGTATATTGCTATGTATGTGTATATACAGTAGTTAAGGCTCCACTTTCTCTAAAACATAGATTAAGTATAAACTACTTTTGCTACACAAGGAAACCGTGGCAGTATGAATTTTAGCAAATCAAATTTTAACAAGGTTAACAAATCAAAACTCTCAGAAAAATGTGAGTTAGAGCACTGCATCCCTTTTCAGATGCTGTGCGACCTTTGGTGGGTAGAATATGACGCAATTTTTGCCAGTATGACATAAGGAAACGAGTTTTTCTACCACTAAACCAACAAGGTCTGTGTGTTCTTCATGGTATCGTGACAGAGGATAAACGTTTAAATACAGAGTACACAGAAGAGGGCATGACAAAAGCAAAGGAAGAGAAAAGCCCAGACTATGATCCACCTTTTGGTGAGAGACCTAAATAGTAAAAGGTTGCAGTATAAACAATGTGCTGGTCCTCAGCATCTGTATAGAAACTAATGGCCTTATTTAATGAAGTGTCTTGTTATGTTAAGTGTTGCTGCTGATTGACAAAGTTTTCAACATTTCGAACCCACTTACACTTTTCTGAAAGACATTTAGTCACACATTGTGTGCAGCACAACCCATAATCAGCAGTATTCCTCTCTGCACTGTGACAAAGTATAGGACCTCATTATAGCAATTTCTGTTCATTCAGAATCTTGATTTTGTTTTTTATGCCCCGATATTACAATTGTTATCTCAGCATGGCAGCGGTTGACCTCTTACATCTGCTACAGATTAAAGCTTTTGTGACGGGTAAAATATTAGAGGTGAACGAGTCTATTAAAGTGACTCGAGTCGTGCGTGACAATAAGACAGACATTGTGAGTATGCATGTGGGAATTTGTGGCTTTTAAAATTTCTCCTCCGCCCCCTTTTTTAAAAAAATTGACACGTTTTCTCTCGTAAAGAACATAATAACTCAAAAGTGCCCCATTGACAGCTGCTGTCTATAGCCGTGAAGGACTGCTAGCTTGATAAATGGATTGTCCCAGAGCTGTCTACCTGGTCCTGCACGGGGCATTCAGGCAGCAACGCTGCCAGCCAGGTCTGTCCTTAGCCCTAAATGCCACGTCTGGGAACTCAGACAAGGATTATTACGGAGTCAGACCGTTTAAGGCTGACAAAATGCTGTTTACTTTAGGCACAGCTCGCATTTTCCACTGTCTACATCAAATGGGAGAAAATGCTAACTTGTCTGTAAGCGAGCGGGTTTTTCAACTGAAACGTTTTCTACAGAAGTCATCTGTAGAAAATGAGTGCTCAGAGATGAGCACTGATTACTAATTGCCAAGTCTGGGATCAGATGATTCCAACTAGAGCTGTTTTATTAAAAAAAAAACAATAATCATGATTATGGGGGTTAATATTAAAAGCACAATTACCCATTGAACTTGGAAACAGGCACTTAAATAACAGATTTTTACATTTCAGTGTATTCCATTCATGTTTTGCATTTGTAGAAATTATGTCCACTTAAAGGATCATATGTATGTCAAAATATATGTTTTTGATATCATGATGTATATATGAAATAGATTTTTTTTTACCACTCAAAGCTGCATAACATTTATTTTACTAATTTTAAAAATGTTATTTGAAAAAATTTATTATTCTAAAACATTTCCATTTTTTTCTAAAAGTTTTATCTAAACATTTACTAAAATCCACCAGTTAGTCATTTAAAAATGATTAAATTAGATTTAATCTAATTTGTTTAACTGTTACAGTATTTATCTTGCCAGTACATCTAAAAAATAAGAATATTGTAAAAAATATATATATAATTTGTTGTCATGTATTTCAGAAAGTTAAATACAGATTCCTTATTCACAGAGAATATTTATTATAATTTTGATGATCATGCTGTCATGTCCTCATCAGCTAATTAACTCAAAATATTAGCATAAGTTTCATGAGCTAAATGTCCTTACAGGTTGGGTCAGTAAACTAGTTTTCTGCTCAGTTGACAGACGCCTATGAGATGGTCACACAAAAGGACACCGCTAAGGAAACTGGCTGATTATTTGGTTATCAAAGCACATTCAGAAATAAGACAGCAAAACTCTTGATGGAAAGTCTTGCTATCTGGGTTAACAATGTAGTGCTTTTTCCAACAATTTCATTGTAAAACCTACTCTGTGATGTCAACATGCTTTCCTCCCACAAACAATACAAATCAGAGATTATAGCAAATATCCAGCTGTGAAGATTTTGTGCCGCTACGTTTCCCCATGAGATTATGCACTGAGATGGCAAATGATCGCAAGGCTGAGGGAGGAAGCTGACAAAGACCTGGACTTCAGCCACACATACCAACAAGTGCATTATGTTTCAACTCTGCAGGGGGGCTTCACATGGCTGCCAGGCTGCAAGACATGGTGGCAGCCTTACAAGGCAAGCCATTTAAGACATGAATGAACAAATCCCCTGAAGACACACTGTCAGATGTAATCAGGGGTTTAAGTCGACGTGGCTTTAAGCAGGTTTTGTGGTGTTTGTCCAGATACTGTCAGCGGTTTGATTCCTGATTGAAGCACTGATATATTCTTCTCTTTCACTGTCACACTCTTTTACCTTGACTCTACATAATACAAGAGAAGCACCAAGCGAGTGACTGAACTGGAATCAAATTATAATTATTTTTTTTAGGTTCTGGCTTTGTCAGCTGTCAGAAACTCAAAAATGGGATCTTTTTTCAATCAGTAAACACACCATGTTGAAACATTACCAGGTCTCTTTAACAGCAACAACCTTTGGTGAGGAAAATGTTTCAATTGGGAGAAGAAGAACAGTTAGACTAACAGAGGAAGGACAAAAACGAGATGCTACTGAAAAGGAAAACTATCTTTACAGAAGCATTGGCTGTCTGTTCCTGATCATTTTGATACTTTGCCATCTCATACATTTGTAGTTTTTATCACTTCACACCTGACTTTTTTATGTATATTCATAAAATATCTGCCACAGGACATCAGTTCATATCTGCCATGGGAGCATCTCCAGCGAAAAGCAAATTGACTCGGATCAGGTCAGAGATTTCCCAGGAATGGGTAATCCTCAAACTTATTACAAACATTTTATTAACAATAAGGAAAAAGAGAAAGCTGTCATACACTGTAGATAGTATCGATAATTTTTATAAAAAATGTAAGCTTCAAATGCTTGTTTTCAGTAGGTCAAAGTGAAATTCGGGCATCATTTTTCTGACAACAAAGGAATAAAAACAATGAATGTGTATAAATTACTAACCATGTGTTGGCCTACACTCTACATATAGTTGGCTGGAGAGACACTAAGGCTGGCGACAGTTGAAGGTTCGGGTTGGAGATTGAAAATCAAGGGGAAAGATCTTTGAGAGTGGAGTTAAAAATAGAGCAAGATGTGGAGGATGGGTTGAGGAGGAGAGGGAAGAGGAGGAGGAAAAGGAGGAGGAGCTGTACCTGTGGTCTTGGATGCAGCCTAATTAGCACTGAGCAGGACCACAGTGGACACTGCTGGCCAGCAAAGGGAGACAGAGTGAGAAAATGCAAAAGATCAAGATAGGTCAACAGAGATGAGGGAGGAACGGTGACAAACGAGAGAGGAAAAAAGGAATAAAGCATCAAGCGAGGAAAATATCAGATGAAAGACTGAATGAGCAGGAAGAGGAGGAGCTGGAGGAGGCAGTGAAAAAAAGAAACAAGTCAGATTAGCATGAAAGCCCATGTTTGAGTCCAAAACAAATGGTAATTTCACAGTAGGCTGTGGATGGGAGCAGTAACTACCAACAGAGTGTGACAGATACACATGCCGAATGGGCACACACACACACACACACACACACACACACACACACACACACACACACACACACACACACACACACACACACACACTCTCTCTCAAACTCGCATACACACATTCACACTGAGACGCATATGGTTGCTCGGTGTGACAGGTTTTTAGAGGTTGGGTCAATAAATATTATTTGTAACAGCTATGTTTATATAGAAAAAGCCGCTCAGTGCAATACATCATAGTACTGCAGGTTGCAATCTTTACAGATTCTATAGTTTTGATATTTCAATTCAGTTCAATTTAAGTCACAGATTAACATAATTATTGCACAATATGCTTTTCCCATTTAGTAGTTATTTACAACTGAACTTACCTATAAAATCTTGTTTGGAATAAATCTAGAATAAATGCTAAATAAATATAGTATTAAGCAAATTTGGGTGAGAAGACAGGTCATTGTATGAGATCTTGTTCTGTTCAAACAGCAATATTTTCCATTCAAGTCAAGTCTGTACCTTGAAGCACATTTTAGTCTAACATTTCCCTGTGCAGCAGTGATGACTTACAGTGTTCTTGCCACTGAGCCCATGTGGTTGTATGTAACATGGCAAGTTGAGTTCAAGTACATATCTGCTAACGTCTGGACTTTCCTACTGACTCTCTGACTCCACTGTTCACAATATTTTATATTCATTTTCCAGGGAAAATCTTCAAACTGATCTAGGTTTCTCTGGTAGAGTTTGGTAAATTTGGTGATAGACAATCTGTTGTTGCCTATAAAACAGAGAAACGACTCCTCTTCACACCAAATATTGTTTTTTCACAACTGCAAATTAACTTGATAAAGCAAAAGTACCACATGTCATTAACGTTTTCCTACCGATGCAAATTTATGCTGGCTTCCTGAAACATTTCATTATCTCATTGTGCACTTACATAAAGAGAATTAGCTAAAATTATTGGAAGAACAAAGTGACCACGTTTATGTTCACTTATTCTCCATTAGGTGTCTTTTCTGCAGACTGAATAATGAATTGTCTGCATTGAACAGTCTGGAAAGAATTCATTAATTTTCAATACAGCTCATTATTTAGCAGAACAATTTAACAAGAGCTACACTTAATGAAGTCTGGTCACTTACTGACAAATGGCTGCTTGCTACAAGTCTTTTCTCAGTTTTGTTGTCTATCACTTTCCTCTCAAATGTAATTATTCTGCAGTTTATCTTGCGTTTTTATCTTGTGACGAAATAACAGGCAATGCTACTGGTTGGGTTCAAAATCATGAAATGCTCGATTAGTGCATTTTTTTTCCTGGATATTTCCTGCATTTTTTTTCCTGGATATTTAGCTTCAAAAGTTTTTATTGATCGACTTATAATACATTTAATGAATCTGTTTTGTAAACCTCATGTAGCTCATGTCAGATTATCAAAATGAACTAAAACTGTAAGGGATTTGTTTGTGTCTGCTATTCCTGTGATTTCTGATGTGACATTTTCTCCACTCTCTAATATATTCAGCAAAAGAAATATGATTAGACCTCTCAACATATCCACCCACCCAACACTGATGAAGGTGCTCTGTTCTCAGTCTCAGTGTAGAAACAGATTTAAAGTGATGTATGAAAAAAAGGAAACAGATGTAATTAGGTTTACAAGGAGTTGACCATTTAAAAAAAAGGACATCCTTTTTCCATTAGGCTTGTCACACAAACCTCAAAACTGCAATAAATAGATGTAAAAAGGGATTATAAAATGATTTAGGTAAGACTCTCTTGCACAATCAATATGATAATTTTTTTAACTAGGATCTAACCCATGGGGTACATTGCTGATTGATGCCAGCCATACATTTCCATTTGCCCAGTTGGCAGCTGGTTAACACAGCTGTTCCTTTTCCCTTAATGTTTCTCATTATATCAAAGCTGAATTTTGAAGCACATGAGTTATTCACTTTTTCAGTTTGCTTGGCCTCTATTCTTGACCTACAAGGACCTTCAAGACTATGAAAACATATATCCATTGTCCAATAAAAGGTTAGGTGAATCATCATAATGTGTTTTTACTGACGTATAGTTAGGTGCTTCTCACAAGAGAAACAGGTGTGGCTAGAAAAACAAGGCTTTTGAAAGAAGTTCTTCCCATGTAAAGGAAAAATTTGTACTTGGAAACAGGTCTGTCATCAACATGAGAACAGCATAACAGCATGACTTCCTCTCTCGCCAGCCTCCACATTTTTCCATCGCATTCCTCTTTCGCCTAAATGTTCAAAAGCTGCTGAGAAATGTGGTGGTATTGGCCCGCCAGAGACTTCCTGTGGGAGTCAGAGAGGAAGCTAATCAAGAGGACACCCACAGAATAAAAAGAAAAAAAAAATAACTCAGGTATTATGTCTATTCTCTTAATGGTCATTTACAGGTTCATCTAAAAAGAGAATACATTTTTGTTTAAAAGTGCATTATTTCCTACCAATCTTCCCTGAAAGTGAAGCTAACAGTTTTTAGAGATTAAAAATTAAAGTAAAGCAATTTCAGTTTTATTAATTATGGCGTACAGGTCAAGAAAATCCAAAATTTAGTGTATCAGAAAATTAGAATATCACATTAGATCAAAAAGAAAAATAATGCTTTATGCCCTAATCTCCTGCTGATGGAAAGTGCGTACATTAGCACTCACCACTTGGTTGGGTCCCGTCTTGAATGAATTACTGCATCAATGCTCTGTGGCAAAGAGGTGACCAGCTTGTGGCACTGAGTAGGTGCATTAGAAGTTCAGATTATGTTGATGTTTCTCTTAGCAGCTCAAAATAAAGTCAACATGCAACTTGACCATTTTGTTCGGCTGCATTTTTCATTTTTCATTTCAGGGCTGAACACTCACACGAGTTTTGCATAAATGTCAATTATCAGCATTAAACAAATCACTCTTTGGACTTTATATCTACAAACAATTCACACATTTTTGCTTCCTGTAATATTTCCAAGAATGACCTCATTCACAACAGGATGCAGGCTCTACACATCCATCAACCATCAGCACTTTCTCCCAGCATCAGGTCAGTAGTAAGAAGTCTTCCTGTTAAAACGCCTCCACAAGCTATGAAGTGTTTTGATTGTAGCATTTAACCCCTTAAGTGTAATGAGGACATTGTTGTCCTCATAGACCTACTGGATGACATTTAAGCATTTTCAGAGACAGTTAAGGTTAAAGCCTCCAAGTATCTTCTAATAACTTTCACTTCTTTAATGTTTTGCTCCTATTCAAAATTTTTACATTCGAAATTTATAATTTTTTGTAAGGAAAGTGATTCTTTATGGTCACAAAAACAGGGAAGCATGCGCTGTAGTTTTTTCAAATTGCTCTACAATATAGAGGCTGATTGGGATTTATTTTTTTATATATTCTAGATTTTTTTGAGGGAGTTTGGTATAAAACATTATGATATTTGCCTTTTAAAAGTAGCAAGTCAACATATTGAGTAAATCCACTTTTGTAGGACAATGCAGAGTGGCATAAAAACTAAGATACAGGACACAGACTTATACGTTTACACACTGAAATGTGGTTTGAAAAATGACAGCTAGTCATTAACAGCAACTGGGACGTTGTAACAAGTCTAACTAAACAACACAGCTTGTGTTAAAGCAGTAGCAACATTTTATTTCTAATCTGTCAACTACTTAACTGGAGGACTTGCACATTTAACAAGGATGAGGGAGCAGGATTCACAATCAACATTCTTGGTTTCCTACTTGTACTGACCTATATTCATAAAGGTCTTCTGGATTTAATGAAATGACACTTCACTTCTGGCTTACAGTACAACCAACTTTTTCTATGATTTAGAGCCTTTTATGGCTGGTCCCTCTGTACAGTACCCTGATTAGTTGTGCCTCTGGTCTTCATGACTGTTTTTCCCTCTTGCACTTACATTTAACGCCACCATGTCTCTCTATTATAGCTGCACTCTGAAGATATTTCTTGCCTTTTAACTAAGGAACTCCAAAATTACAAAGTTTGCTAAAAGTCTTAAACTGAGAAAACTTTTTAATTGCTGAATTTATCTACACAGCAGCAGAGACTACTGTAACTTTTTCATAGCGGTCTCCCTTTTGACAAATGGCCAAAACTATTTCAGAGCTGAAAGTCATTGTAGGGGCCGAAGAGAGCCCTGAAAGACTTATCGTAACTATATGTTTTATGACGTCTACTGACAGCTTTGGTGCATTTGTAAAGAACCATTCCCAGTTTAGCTTTCAGTATCCACATTTTTTATTACTAATGAGAGAATCCACTATAGTAGTTTGGCCTTGAACAGTCGATTGGGGAAAAAAATGTGTTAATGTAAACTTGGCTGTGAAAGCCATGCATCATCTTCGTACAGATTGCAAATGTACAGATGGAGAGCCTGCAGGAATTCTACAAGTTGCTGCATCGGCACGTGCAGCATCATCTATTTGAAAAGCTCCTTCCTTCAGCAAACAGATAATATATGCAACATATCAGCAGCTGTCTGGTCCTTGGAATAAACAGAAGGATAATCAGGATCCACAAACATAGCCTGGCGTTTACCTCACTGCAGAAGGTGCATATTTTGCCTGGTTTAATGACTCACACAACCTGACAGTAACAATAGCTGCTTCCCAAGCCACTGCTCCATTCTCCGTGCTAAAACTCTCAGTGGGGCAACACGACTGTGGAGCATGTTTGTATTCATCACCTCCTGAATAAAGCATTAGTGTATGGAAGTGTTAGGCAGGCAAACTTAAATGAAACATATTGGAACAAGACAAAAAATGGAGGATTAATACTTGATTCTTTTTTTTTTATTAACTGTTCAGGAGAGGATAATCTTTTATAACATAGGTTTTTGAATTGAATAACATAAATTAAGATAAACTACTACAAAAATAGAACATTATCAAAATGTATTTTTAATAATTCAATTCAAAACTATTCAGAAAATTGATGTGTGATTACATGTAAGCCACAAATCATTAGAAATTCATCAACATTCTAATAAATCTGTAGATGAGTTTAGCTTTTTCATTACAACTTCTAAAAGAAACATAGTTTTTGATAACATTTGAATGCAGCATATTAAGCCCGGCTCGGTTCTGCTATATTACTGACACATAGCCGAGGAGCCGGGAAGGAGGGAAGAATTAAACATTTTGATCAACAAGCCTTTACTGAAGAAGATGCTTGTGTGGCGAATACTAAAGGACAGAAATATGCAAAAATTCAACAGCGGAAATATGGATACTGTTTGAGTGAGCGGTTCATTCACATCACAAAGAGAAGCAGAGGAGTGGGAGTTATGTTTCCTTTCCCCCTATGTTCTTCCTGCGGCTCCCATCTTTTGTTCTGATCTGGGTCTCCCACTGTTTTCCTCCACGTTGTCTAAATACTTAATATCTTGCGTGGCGTTGTTTAAGGCTTGTGACCTAGACTTTGATCAAACATATTGTCATTGATTTGCTGCTCCAGCAGAGCGCCCCATTGACTGTTTCATCACAGAGGAAGGAGCAATGAAGACAGGTTCACTGAAAGAAGACAAACTGTTAAATAATGCACCATCAGCTCTTGTTCAGCAGCCGCATCATTATTAAAGACCCTACAATGAGAAGTTTCATCATTATGTGCTGGTCCGTGCAGCTATGCATTTATGAATCCATGCTAGAATTAAATCATACACTGTTTGTTTCTGTGTCTACAGCAAACTATTGAATTTGTTGTAAGTTACTCAATAAAACTCAGTGACACACAGGCTTTGATGTTGAAATCATGCCCCCCCCACAACTAGAACTATAAGTTTTCTATAAATGGAGTCAGAGTAAATGCTGCTGCTGCCATAATCCGTTGGGTAATCATTTACATTTGATCACTACACATGAATATAAATGCTGCTTTGCGTCCTTGAAAACTCCCCTAACTTACTGCAAGTTTGCAGGGGTAGAGGGACTGGTGCGAATATCGCCTCCACTACCTCTTCAATGTCACAGCTATTCAAACGGCTTATTTAAACCTCCAGAAAAAATGACTAAATGTCACTTGGAGTCATGAGGGACGTGTTTGTTGTGTATTACTCAGAGTAAAAGTGACACAAGTGAGGCGGAAGGAGGAGAAATGAAGGAGAAAGGGAATCACACCACAACACAATGCAAAGAGGGGGTTTCCAGATGGCTAGTCTTGTGCTGGGGAATGAGCATGTGCACTCGTCCTGTGAAGGGTTAGAGTGAAGCATCAGGCTGCTGGAAGATGGACTTGGCAGAGAAAATGTGCTTCTGCACATGGCTAATCCCATGAAAGGCCAACAATGTTTAGTGAAGCATACATGCATTCTGTGAACATCAATTTTCAAATCTTGCTCCTGATTCTCCACTACATCGAGGTCTGAACACTGACTGAGCCATTCCAACACATTGATCCACTTTGATTGAAACCGTTTCCTTTTAGCTCTGGGTGTATGTTCTGTTGAGTGAAAGGTGAGCTTTCACCTAAGTCCAATGAGGTTTTTTATTTTGCTGGATTGACTTGTTTTAAGCTATCTCCATTTTTTTATCCGCTATGGCCAGCTTCATGATCCCTGTTGAAGAAAGCTTCCCCACAGCGTGATTGCATGATTTCATATATCATCTACTGTCATGCACTCCTTGTCATTTCTAGTATTTTATCTCTAACTAAAGATCAGGTATTACTAAATGAAGCACTTTCTTCTACTTGTTTACTGTGTCTCAAGGCCATCGCAAATGGGAAATGGGAATTTTAGTTACTTTCCCCCTCAGATTCTTCCACCTAACTTGGGGATCGCTGCAATTCCTCCAGAGTTTATCCAGAGGCATCTTGGGTGCTTTTGTGATTAAAGCTTTAAAAATCATACAGAGCTTGAATGTGTCAGCTTGAGTTCGATCTCAAACAATTTTACAAGTAAGCTATGTCTAACTGTGCAGTGGAAGATGCTTTACTGCATAAGTTGTCCCAGCAAAATCACCTCAAACAGATCAAGATGTCAGTCCAACAATAAATGGATAGAAGGTTATGGATATTAATGTTATAATTATTGAAATCAGATTCAATAGTAGAGGAGGAGGAAAAAGAGATAGCAGCATTAACACTCACCATTGGGCAAATGAGGACAAAAATCTTACAGCCACTGGAGTTGCAATAATTGCACACTATTTTCAAGAAAATATCTGATACTGTTTGATATTTATTACAGGATATCTTTGGTCACACACAGTACCTAAAATTTAAGTTACTGACCAAAGACTTTCTCAGAATTCTTTCACGACAAAATATTTTGGCTAGGGCTGCCTTTAATCACACGATGTGAACCCGACGCTTTCCTCTCCTTTTTAGGCCCGTCACTTTATTTTTGACGGCCATGGTTTGCATTTCTGTATAAACTACAAGAAAAAAGGATGTCATTTTAAATTCCGTTTGTGTTAAGTATAATGACAGAAATTCAGCTAAAACCGACTCATGTGGAGCTCAGATCCCAGCAGGATATTGAGGGAAGTTAGAAGGAATTTTGAAGATCAAGTAAAAGTGTGAAATAGAGCTAATCTCTTTGCTGAAAATCTGGAATGCAAAAACAAGTCTCTTAAGGGAGGACATGCAGCATTTAAGCTATAAAATCACATCTTGCTGTTTCTTGTAACAACATACAAAGATAAACTGCAGCTGAATGAGTGAGAAAACAAATTAGAATGCTGCAAATGCAAAAGCAACCTTCAGAGATAACTGGGTCTTTTTCAGGAAGCGAGGCAGAGCGCACACAAAGCACTACACAACCAATCAAAGATCTTGCAACACATATGTGAAGGAAAACACCTTCCCTTCACATAACCATTAGTAACTAAATTAACACAACAATACAAACAGTTAGTATAAATGCTTTTTCTAAAGTAAGGCAATTTCATTCTATTTCAAACAGTATGCATAACCTTACTTTTGAATTGGCTCATAAAAGACCAGCTTGGACCCCTGGTCTTGTGCTATTTGCTTTGTATATAGTCTGGGCTTTCGGCTAAAGCAATTGCTTCCTGGAAGCCTGGACTGTTTTGAGGTTTTAAGTTTTACCTACTTGCTAATTTTTGCCAGTAATGCACCAGATTGATACTGTGAAGTTTCCTGAAAATTGCCTGTGCCATAAACAACCATCCTCCACTGCAAAGAGAGAAGAGCCAGGATGAACAAGACGGCTGTTAATGTTAATTCAGTATTTTTGAAGCTTAGCCAACACCGTCGGAATGGCTTTGTTCACTTCCACTGCTACCACTGCTAAAACTACAGACAGGTAATCGTTCAGATAGAAAATCCACCAGAGGCAATACAAGTGAAGAGCAGAAAGCCCAGGTTGTGCTGTAAGCCAGATTTTATTTTAGAAGAATTGCACAGGCTAGTGAAAGGGTAACCTTGAGCAAAACTGAAGAGCTTTGTGAAAAAAGACTCACAAACCAAAATAAAATCTCCTGCAATGTGTGGAGTCAGTAATGCAGTGTTGCTTTGTCCTCCCACATATCCAATAAAAAGAAAGTTTTTAATCCCATCAATCTGCTTTTTTTGTTTGTTTGTTTTTCCAAATACAGGACCTTCCACATCTGAGTGGAGTCTCTCAGTCCAGAAACATCTCTCTTAGAAGCTGCAAAAGGCTTGATAGTGGGAGGAGGTTTACCATCTAGCAGGACGACAACACTAAACAGACAGGGTAATATTATGATGGTTTAAACCAATTAAAATGACCTAGTCAAAGCCCAGACCTAAATCTAATCATGACAGTGTGGCAAGACACCTCAGGTTGCTGAACAGAAAACTTGGTCACCATGTTCTGTACAGTGGGTATGAAAAGTTTACACAGCGCTTCACTTATTCCACCTTTTGATATATTCTAGCTCACTCCAAATTATTAAATTAATGGCAATTTGAGGAAAAAAAGACAAAATACAAGAAATTACGGTTACATGAGTATTTGCAGCTTTTGCTATGAAGCTCAAAACTGAGCCACATCCACTGATTATCCTTAAATGGAGTTCAACTGTGGTAAATTCAGTTGATTGGACTGTATTTGTAAAGGCACAGATGTCTCACAATTGACAGTTCAGGTAGAGGGCAAACACCAAGCATGAGATGAAATGAATTACCTGTTGACCACTGAGATAGGATTGTC